>JABUQX010032492.1:5000-20000 GCA_015478945.1 Trachelipus rathkii
ACAACATTCTGCAACCATTCTCCTAACCGATCTAACACAATACATCCTCACAGGTTTTAATCAAACGTCCCCCTTCTTGCACTCTCCTGATAGTAGTAGACATTAACAAGGCATTTGATACCATCTGTCACATTTTAATAGTCAAAGTATTAAACACAGGTATAAAAAAAAAAATTCTTTTACAGTTGTTGCTGTTAAAAATTGTTGCCCAGGTAATTTACCACCTTTATATACAAATGAATGGATAAACGTTTGTTTCACTAGTAATTGCGTCGGGCGAGGTGGATTATATAAATTCTTCATTCTAAAAAAAAATCCTTATAAAAGAAATATTATATATAAAAATTCAAAATAATATTATTATAATAAAACTAATTGATATACCTACCTTTAAATTCATCTATATGTACCATAAAAACCACACTCAAACAGCTGAAAGTTTTGTCTCACGCCTATCAGCTGTTGACTGAGAGTTATCTAAACTCGCTCTCGGTCTTCTTTGACACAGATTAAATAAGATACTTGCACCATCAAACACACACACACACACACAATCACTATCACCTCTTCATCACTGCCAATGTTATGCAGATTTTTGAAATGTTTCCTCCACACTCCTATTATATCCTTATCATTCAGGGAAGGACCATCCCTATACATTATTCAATGAGGATTCCCCTTACTCTCTTAACTTTTCGTGCTTCTTTCCAGAACTTCTTTCTATTCCCATGTAGGTCCTCATTCATCCTTCTTCCAAACAGATCATTACCTTCTTTTTTCTCTTACGTATTCAACTTTTAGCTTTCCTCTTTTGCTCCCTAATTATTTCCATTTATATATATAATTTATATATATATATATAATATATTATATATATATATAATATTAATATATATATATATATATACCGTAAAATGGGGCAATTCGGTCCACATGGGGGACAAATGGGTCAAAACCCCCTCTTTTTTTAAATCAATGTTTTTTTGGTTTATTTAATAAATTATTTAATTTTTTTAATACCAATATTATGCTATTATAACATACAATGTAGTTTTAGGTGCAAATTAGTGCAAAAACTTATCCTATAACTCAAAAAATAGGTTTTTTGTTTCAGAAAATTACTTAAAAATTTCGGTTCAATTTTCATGAAAAAAAGTTAAACGTTGTGCACCAAAAACCTAAAGACTTATGAATATTTAGGAGGGAACATTCATTTATAACATCCCTAAGGTAAGCTATACTAAAATATATTTAAAATTCATTGCTTAGTTTTACGGCAAAATATTAATTTTTACCTTGGGGTCAAGTGGGTCACTCACTTTTTCTAACTTACAATTGGAACGACATGTCCTACATTATAGAATACACCCACTATTAGTGTCTACCCCTATGTTATAAGGTATGGGGAGTCGATTGGTGTATATTGGAAGGTGCTGGGATGCTTCCTTCTATGAGTTAGTACCCCACCCCCCCTTTTCTAGCACTTCCAGCATGGTATATCCTACGTCATAGAATACACCTAATATTAGTGTCTACCCCTATGTTATAAGGTATGAGGATTCGATTGGTGTGTATTAGGTGCTAGGATGCTTCCTTCTATGAATTAGTAATAGACATTACCCCTACCCCCCTTTATCTAGTGCAAGTATTCAACTTTGTTATTTTTCGAGCTAGAGAGTTGAACTTGGTGTCTACCCCTATGTTTTGAGGTATGCAGAGTTGATTCCTGGTATTACTGAGTGGATCAGAGCATTCCTTAGGTCCTTACTAAGGTGCTAAATACAAATGGCAGTCCCTGTTCGCTAGTCAACTATCTTTAAACAGTATGTTACCGTTGTTAATGGAAAGAAGACCCGGATTATTAACTGTTAACAGAGTCCCCAAACCACCCAATAAATCTAGAAAGTGAGATCAGAAACTAATGCAGCGTCGAAGATCAGAGACTAAAAGGAACTGTCTGTTAATGATTAATGGATTAATTCTATAAGAGAAACAGAGACAGAGAGAAAATTAGTCAGTTAGTATGCTACTGTGGCGCATAAAGGTGTTAAGAGGTTAGTCTGAAAGAAATAACTAAGGTGTTAATTACTTATCTACCTCCACCGCTGTTAGCTGTTCAATGGAGAGCTACTTTCTCTAACGGTTACCGCATTGATTACCTGAACTATCCAAAATGCATTCCCTGCAACACATGAATTTCTCCTTTGATAAATCCACCTTGACTTGAGTGGAACCCTCCTTGAATACAAGGTAGAATGGAGATCTTTAATAGGGGGGTTAAAAAACAAGATGTTTTTTAAAATGAAACGTTTATTAGTTTAAACGCAAGGGGAGGAATATCTAATAATATTTGATAGCTGATAACTGTCGGTTAGTTCTAAGAAAGAACACAACCAAAATAATGTCGAGTTTAACGTTCGAGTTTGAGTTTGCGTTCGAGTTTGCGTTCGAGTTTGCGTTCGAGTTCCAGAGTAAGGGTTAGTTACTACTGGAACAAGAAGGTTAATATGTGTGTGATAAAGAGGATGCAAAAATAAGAACAAACTGAGGTTTTACGTAACTTGTTGTTCTTGAGTTGCAACACTACCAGTGCTGGCTGAGATGGTCGAATTCGGTTTTGAATAAGCCGCTTGAAGAAAACTCCAAAGAAAATGTTGGCCCCTGAATAAAATGACCAAATGTTGTGTTTGAAGGCCCCGTAAATGAAAGGTCGTAGTGGCCCCGTAAATCCTGAATGAAACCTGTTAAACAACAATAGTAGTAGTAGTAGTAGTAGTAGTAGTAGTAGTAGTAGGAGTAGGCATATGATATGTATAAAAATGCTCCAAGCGAATAACAAACAAAAATAACATTGAGATATGGCTTGCTTACCCTAGGGGATCGATAAATCCCTCAAAAAGGGTATTTCAGGCGTAAGCACGATGAGGGCTGTTTGAGAACTGGAGAGTCCTATAAAACGAGATGAACATGATTAAACAGGCCATACAACTCAATGGAGCAATCGCATATATCTAAAAAGAGAAGAAGCTATAACACACGTAAACATGTAAATGATAAATAATCTTACTTCGTATAATATGCGGAATCCTTTTGTCCAACAAAAGGGGAATGTCGTCACTCAGATTTAGTGTGGTGTGGTATAAAATCATAAATATGGACCACACAAAAATAATATAATTCTGAAAGTGACTAATCTACAATATCATATACCTAAAAAAAACGGAATTAGTAATAAGGGGAAAAAGAACTGATTATGATGAGAAGGCATACATATAAATATAATATATAAATAAATGAAAATACACCAATATATTAGAGGTGTACCACTTCTGCATATAATTGGGTGAAGTTGGAGCCACTGCAACAGCGACCCCAACATCCCCCCTCACTAAAATTACGCCCCCACTCAAATTCCTTATAATCATAAACTGTTTGTAGCTGGAGATCTGTTAGTGAGTGGTAGGCGGCGAAAAGAGGGGATTGACCCGAAAATGTCTGAAGGAGAATGAGGGAAGTTGTTTACATCCTTATCACACACAAGCCGAAAACCCTTAGGACTGAAAACCGATAACCGCAATATATTTTTACATATGTACAAAACTAAACTTAAAGCTGATAACTGTAGTCTGTTAGTGAGGATAATGCAGCCTACGTGACTGAAGCATGCGTTCCTCTTCGTCGATAAATTTCTTGACGGTGAAGACTGACTTGAAGATCGTCGTAAGATGGTTAGAGAAAAGACTGAGACTGAACAGACGAATAGTCAGACTGATGACTCGAGGTTGATGGGTACTCCAACCGTGGAGTCGAATGTAGTGGGGTGAGGCAACTATATTACCATATTTTCAATTTTCAATTTTCCTAGGAACAAGCGTTTAGCATAACCCATCTGAAAGCATCGGAGTTAAAAGCTACTCTGCTTCTTTTTTTGAAGATCTATTTTGATACTCCGGCTGTGTCGATTTGTTCCGTAGTATAGTTGGAAACCTCACTATATCCATAATACTGGGTACACCCTAGACTATAAAGTTTATTATTGGCTCTGATACGGTTGCTGTTTTCGTAACCATCCCTAATGGGATTTTTTCTGCCAAGCCAAGGGTGTAAGCGCCCATATAAGGATGAAGTCTGCGTCAGATTTCACGGGAAGGACAGTCGTGGATAGTCCGACCTGGGCTAAAATCTACCCTGACATGGATGCTGAACTCTTCTCGTAGCAGTGTTCTCTCGCCGACAGCTAAGAGAATCTTCACACTCACTGCAGCTAGGAGAAGGGAGAAGAATACACTGTTCTATTATTTGCATCCGTTTACATGTTACATAATTAATAAGTTTTATTCTTGTTCCTTTCTACTACAAAATTTAAATTTAAAAATTTAAGAAGTGAATATTTACAAGTCAGCTTTTTCGATATTATACATTTAATTAATTGAATTTTTGAATTTCATTAATTTCTGATTAGCTGATTTCAATCTGTTTTAATAAATTTCTGATTTATATTTACACATTTTTAATTTCCATACCAAAAATAATCGTGGCATATCGATATGTGATTAATTCTAAATTTATATTATGCACATAATAAGTGTCTGTGTATCAAATTGAAAAATATGTTGAGTAACAAAAGAACATAACAGTTGTTGGCTTATCATACTGGTAGTTGAATACCACGAGGGCAATCTTCAACTCTGTTATCTGTGTTTACGTTTAAATGAAAATATGTCCTTAAATTTAGCCTAACCGGGGGAAAATTTACAAAAATTCTTTATACATTTTTCAGTTAAATATTAAATTAAAAATAATAATAAAAATAAATCACTACAGCCAACAACAACGTTCTGATAGAATTATAGGCAAGTATTCAGTGAGGCTGAGATGAATGAACGATTCTATAGTGTCACTGATTATGTCTGAAACTAGTGTGAATGAATAGAGATGAGATGAATGCATGTAATCCGCATCCGCATTCTTCTCCGCATTCGCATTCCGCACTTTATCCGCATTCGCGAATTCCGCAAATTTCACCCTGCACTCCCCCATGACCATCCCCTCCCAGAATTCCCAGAACCAGGAAGGACGAAGGAAAAAGGGAAAACGATGAGGAAAAGAGCAAAATACCACAGACCAGTGTTCAGTTCGGTGAACATCGGAAGATCCTATTGAAAAAGAAGAAATGAACTGTTGAGAGTTTTGAAAACAGTTGAAGATCTGAAAGCCATTAACAATTTAACTGGAAAGGCTAGGACGTGCTGATGTCTAGAGTGGTAGGCATCAGATAGTTGTAATGTATACCACCCAGACACTTAAGACAACAAACATTGTTGACATACTGACTTCCATAGACAATGGGATGTTTGTCGTTATAGTAGACGCACACCATAACCTTAAAAAGGTCACAGAAGGCATCAATGACCTCCGGAATGGGCAATTGTCCAGGAAGCTGTAAAAGACGTAATTTCTTTTGCACGTGTCTGCCCTGTAACCGATATTTAGGTGAATGTTTCCGAAGTTCCTCAACAACAATTGTTCGTAGTTCGCCATGTTGATCAGATGAACCATAGAGAAACATGGAGAAACAATGATATAAGGAATCGCCGCCTCCCGCTACTTCCAAAACGAAATATCCAGAAGGGATAAAATCCACAGAAGGTGGTACTGAAAGATCAAGATCCTGAGGAGCATCAGACGAAGGATCACTAGGTGAGCGAGAGAGGGCATCGGCTACAACATTGCTTTTGCCAGGAATATGTCGAATTTCGAAGTCAAATTCGTATAACTCCTCCATGGTGCGTGCTAGTCGGCCATCGACTAGACTCATGTTCTGTAAATAAATCAGAGGCATGTGATCAGTAAAGATGATGAACTTGACTCCCCGCAGAAAAGGTCTCAAAGACTTTACTGCCCATCGTAAAGCTGTTAGCTCTTTATCTATGACTCCGTAGTTCCTCTGAGCACCGTTAAAGGTCATAGAAATGAAAGCTATTGGTCGGCGTTCATCATTCTGTATTTGCGAGAGACACGCCCCGGCGCCAATGTCGGAGGCGTCGACATGAAGTTCCATTGGAGATGCAGTGGAGTCGTAATCTGGAAATCCTAGCAAACGGGGGTTTACCAGGGCCTGTTTTAATTCCTCAAAAGCACGTTGACACTCTGAGGTCCACTTAACTGTTTTACCCCCCGTTTGGCAGGACAACGGTTTACTGATCTGGGAGCAATGTGGGATATGACGGCGATAAAAATTCACCATCCCTAAAAATTGGCGAAGGTGTTTTACCGTAGTGGGAACGGGAAACTCCAATGCTCCCTGTATATTCTTATGTAAGGGCAAAATCCCTTTGCTGGAAATGTGATGGCCTAAAAACTCAACCTCAGTTCGACATAACTTTGTCTTGCTGGGTTTAAGTTTATAGCCATTCCTTTCTAAAGCAGAAAGGACCTGTCCAAGGGTGACAAGATGGTCTTCAAAACTGTTACTGAGTATGATGATATCATCTATGTAAACCATCACCTTGGACCACGGCAACCCGGCCAGAGCAAGCATCATTCCACGTTGGAATGTCGCCGGACCGTTCATTACACCAAATGGCATCTTAAGAAACTCGTATTGAGCAAACGGTGTGGAAAACGCCGTTTTCTCAATACTGTCCGGTTCCATTGCGACCTGGTAATAACCTTTAACAAGATCAATAGTAGAGAAATATATGTTACCATACATATTGTAAATCATGTCGATAAGGTTAGGCAATGGGAAAGAATCTGGTTTTGTCACGTTATTGAGCTTGCGATAGTCTATGCACAATCGTAACGTGCCGTCTGGTTTTCTGACCGGTACAACTGGAGCTGAATAAGGAGATCTGCTTGGACGAATGATGTTTTGTTCCAATAGATCCCGACATTGCTGTTCGATCTCCTGGGCCAAAGGGCCCTGGAAACGACGGACAGGAATTCGGACAGGTCTGTCAGTCTCTAGCTCTATGGTATGTGTGATGTTAGTGGCTACACCAACATCGTGGTCACCAACGCTTAGTGCGGCCTGGTGATTTAACAAAACAGTAATTAAATCTTGTTTCTGTTTATCCGTTAGCTGCAAATCTGAGATATGAAACTCCTCCATTAGACGATCTGCAGTCCAAGCAGATGAAACTGATTCGTGGGAATCCGATTCTGGGGCCACTTGCACTCGCAAGTTGTTGATTTGTAAATCCGTTTCCACAGATAAAGGTGAAAGACGACCGACAATAGTATTCTTACGAATATATTGTGGTCGATCAGAAGGATTAAAAATAGCAATCTGAGGATTAGAAGAATTGAGGTCCACCACACCAGGGATAGGAATCAGAGTAGGATGTTCCCTCCCTTGAAAACCTACTAAAACTGAAGGTGTATCCGGTGGGCCTGTTATGTCCAAGAATCGGCAGGAATGGGGAAACACTGTAAGAGAATGGACCGAAACACAATTGAAGAAAGGCCTGTTAAAACAGTAGTCCTTAGCCACTACCTCTATTCTCTGACCCGAACGATAAACTAACTCCCTACGGGTTAAATCAGGGAGAAGGTTATGTTCCCGAAGAGTAGCTGCGCCGAGAACGATGAATTCAGGCATAAGGTCGGCAGGTACTATAAAGAATAAAGACGGTGGAACTGAGAAACCATTCTCAAAAAAGATCGGAAGTTTGATGTAATGTTCCACAGGAACCGCGTTCCGCCGTTGCAATCCACTGATTGCCCTTATGCCCTCCTCTGAAGAAGGTAAAAGTTCGGCGTGAGGAAATATATCGGCAACTAAAGCGGAGCTGATCAGGCTTACACTTGAGCCGCTATCAACCATGCAGCCATAAAACCCTGAACTATCCGGACTGAAAGCCACACAAATTACCAGTGGATCGACCTTGGCTGAACTGAGATTTACAGGGATCGTCCTCAAATCTCCCTCAGCCATAGCCAAGCATTTGTTTGACTGGACCAGTGGTTTCTGCTGAATCTCTGCTGCTGCTGAAGGTTCTGCCTGCCTGTTACTATGACTATCACTACTTCCTATCATAAGGCTACTCGCTGCAACTGATACTACTGGTTCCGTAGGGGAATGACTACTACTACATACAACTAGAGAAGAAAGAGAGTAACTATCTCTACTACTATCACTAGTCACAATAGTGTCTGGTAGAAGGTTCCTAGCACTACTACTAACGACTACAGGGTCTATAGTACTAGCACTACTTCTATCACTATTTTCTACAACTACTAGGGCATTTGATTCCATGAGCTGCTGTGAACTATTCAAATCTCCCCTGGAGGGCTCAATTTCCGTGGAGACTTTGCAGTTTAAATCTCTCTTGCTTTGTAGCTGCTCTCTCCTCTGAAGAAGGACCCATGCATCGGCTTGTCTAGATGTGACTTTCGTGACACCAGTGGTGTTTGCCGCATTTAGTTCTCAGGTAAACTCTTTGCGGCTCTGGTGACGGCTCACGTGTAGTCCTGTGCCCTGTGTTTGATTTGTTCCGCTGGCGTGTGGGGGAATTTATGTGTTTGCTTTTCTGTTTTGACCAGAGGCCTGTGGTGATCTGTTTTGCCTGTTATTTGTGGGCGACCTCTGAGCTCTGAGTCCTTTGTCCATTGCGCGGTGGTGTCCTATGTGAACAGTTAATTCCCGCATGTGGCCCCTTACAAAACGGACACACTCTACCAGAATTCAATTGCTTCGTACGTGGAGGGGATCTGATAGACCGACAATCATTCCTTACATGCCCCCTCTTTCGACAATAACTGCATACTCCTAAATACTTGTAACATTCATCCATCACGTGCCCAACATTCTCACAGTAATCACAAACGAGGTGTTTTCTGTTAGTGTTCTCGTTGTGATGTGTCGGTGTGTAAGTGCTTTGGGTCTGATTACGTCTGTTATTGGATGAGGGATAAGTATGTGGTGTATTGTTATTGTTACGTGTATTCTGTTGGCGGGTATTGTTTGTTTTAGGAGGTTGTGGCTGTGCATGTTGTGAATGCAAAACTTCTGACCAACCTGGATTGATAACATCTATTCTGATTGTGTCGTCCAAGTCCTGTTTAGGTTGATCAGACACTGTAAACCGGCTGTTGCTAGAAGAAGTGACTACATTCTTTCCTTTATTGTAGTCTCTAACGTAGGTGTCCGCAAGGCTTACTATTTTCCGCCATGGCACTCGGATGTTGCTGTCTTCTTCTTGCTGTGTAATATATTCTGATATCCTTTTCTCGACGTATGGAGGAAGACTTAGAAGAAAAGCTGTTCGTAGCGAGTCATGTTCTCGCATGTCTAGCCCACGATAGGCTTTCTTAGCAAGATGTTCCAGGCGAAGAGCGTACATACGAACACTTTCACCGGAAGTCCTGTATGCCGAATGATAAGCATTGAGCTTATGTGCGTCTTTTCTTTTCTCCTCTTGATGATACCATGTTAATAAGGTCTCTTTAATTGAACTGTAGTTTCTATCATCTTTGATTAGCAAATTATACAGTTGAAGGAATGATCCTTCGAGTTGCCTGCCTAGCAACCTTAACCACTGATGAGGCGCATTTGGGTAGTTGAATGAACAATACTGCTCAAAATCGACAAAATAACTAACCAAATCTTGATCAGCCTCATACTTGAATTTCCCTGGCTCAACCACTTTGACTTTCCGAGAGTTCTTGGCGATTTCTGCTAAGTAGAGGATAGATTGGGACATTAGCAGCATATGACGCTCCAAAATGTCCAATCTACTGGGTGCAAGAATCGATGCTGGCTCTCTATTGTCTGCAAGAGAGTACATCGGTTGTGGTTGAGGAGGTACAACATATGATCTGGTATCGACTGGTGATGCGATACCAGCCTGTTGAGCAAATATCGGTGTCTCTGAAGCACTGGAAGTCAAGGGATCATTCATGCCCTGACTGTAGTAAGGAGGTATAGTATACGGCTGTCTGTTGGTCACGTCAGTCTGTTGTGTAATGGGAGTCGTCGTGTTCGTTGTGTAAATAACGTCAGAATAAGGGGAACCTCCATATATTTGAGCCGTAGTTCCTGGATAGAACTGTTGTTGCTGCATTGTTGCTGATACCAATGGAGAAACTGGTGAACCGAAGTTCATCAGAGCCATCTCATTTGATAATAAATCTGTTGTCGTCACTGGAGGAGTGGCAACAACATTAGGAGGAACAACTGTTTGCTGCGACTGTTGCGGCAGTATTGGAGGTTGCTGAGCCCGCAAAAAAGCCGTTTCCTCTTTCAGGAACTTAAATTCCTGCGTAATGGTAGCCAGGAACTCCTGAAGAGGTGGATTCACTGGGTCTACCCTGTCTGCTAACTGCTGAGGAAATCTTGGTGGTGGTGGATCTCTCCGATCTCTCTGAACTCGGCCTTGATCATCTCTCTCTCTAATAAACTTTAACAGATCTTGTTGAGTCGGTGGAGGCATCTCCTCCTCCTCAATAGTTTCACCGACGTCCACCAAACCACCGCCCACTGCTCCCATGATACGCCCACTCCCAACCTCATCACTTCCCGCATTCTCCCCATCACCCCCCAGCTCTGAAAATCTGTTTAAGGACGTCATTAGGGTTATTGCATGAAATGGTATATCAATATTTCAAAAATTTTCAAAATATAAACAGAACAAAAACAAAATATAAATGAAGGATGATAAGAGCGAAAAGGCGTTGCAGGAAAGAGGAGGTTAAGTCTGTTATATGATAAAACTGTATCTATTACTTTGGAACTCGAACAATACTTAAGGGAATTATGTTGCAGAGTTCGCAAATTTGGAACGTTCAGATATGCGGTATCTACCCAATATCTAATTATGTTAAACCGTACTAGGTATACTAACTACAAATGGCAGTCCCTGTTCGGGCGCCAACTAAATTTAAAGAGTATGTTAGGGAGAGTTAATGGAAAGAAGACCCGGATTATTAACTGTTAACAGAGTCCCCAAACCACCCAATAAATCTAGAAAGTGAGATCAGAAACTAATGCAGCGTCGAAGATCAGAGACTAAAAGGAACTGTCTGTTAATGATTAATGGATTAATTCTATAAGAGAAACAGAGACAGAGAGAAAATTAGTCAGTTAGTATGCTACTGTGGCGCATAAAGGTGTTAAGAGGTTAGTCTGAAAGAAATAACTAAGGTGTTAATTACTTATCTACCTCCACCGCTGTTAGCTGTTCAATGGAGAGCTACTTTCTCTAACGGTTACCGCATTGATTACCTGAACTATCCAAAATGCATTCCCTGCAACACATGAATTTCTCCTTTGATAAATCCACCTTGACTTGAGTGGAACCCTCCTTGAATACAAGGTAGAATGGAGATCTTTAATAGGGGGGTTAAAAAACAAGATGTTTTTTAAAATGAAACGTTTATTAGTTTAAACGCAAGGGGAGGAATATCTAATAATATTTGATAGCTGATAACTGTCGGTTAGTTCTAAGAAAGAACACAACCAAAATAATGTCGAGTTTAACGTTCGAGTTTGAGTTTGCGTTCGAGTTTGCGTTCGAGTTTGCGTTCGAGTTCCAGAGTAAGGGTTAGTTACTACTGGAACAAGAAGGTTAATATGTGTGTGATAAAGAGGATGCAAAAATAAGAACAAACTGAGGTTTTACGTAACTTGTTGTTCTTGAGTTGCAACACTACCAGTGCTGGCTGAGATGGTCGAATTCGGTTTTGAATAAGCCGCTTGAAGAAAACTCCAAAGAAAATGTTGGCCCCTGAATAAAATGACCAAATGTTGTGTTTGAAGGCCCCGTAAATGAAAGGTCGTAGTGGCCCCGTAAATGAAATCACACTTTGCTGTGGTCCCCTGAATGAAACCTGTTAAACAACAATAGTAGTAGTAGTAGTAGTAGTAGTAGTAGTAGTAGGAGTAGGCATATGATATGGATAAAAATGCTCCAAGCGAATAACAAACAAAATAACATTGAGATATGGCTTGCTTACCCTAGGGGATCGATAAATCCCTCAAAAGGGTATTTCAGGCGTAGCAACGATGGGGCTTGTTTTTGAGACTGGAGAGGCTCCTATAAAACGAGATGGAATGAGTTTAAACAGGCCAATACACCTTTCAATTGGAGCAATTCGCATTTATAATTCTAGAATGAGGGAGTAGGAAGTGATATACACCTGGATAAATGTAGAGGTGTATTTAAAATATGCTGTACTTGGTCGATTAGGATGTGATGTTCGTTTCTGAAGTGTCTCTGTGTGTTGTTGCAACGACTAATGTGGTGGTGAGTGTCGTTCATTTCTCAGAATTTAAGTGAATGTGTGTGGTGTGGCTATTAGATTCGGTAAGTTCAATAAATATGGACCACAAAATAGATAATATACATTTCTGACTAGTGGACTATCTATGGGCATATCATATACCTTAAAACGGAAATTAGTATCAAGGGGAAAAAGAACTGAATTATCGCATGAGAAGGCTAACATATAATATATATATATATATTGAATGAAGATACATCCATATATTAGCGGTGTACTACTTTTGCATATAATTGGGGTGAAGTTGGGAGCTACTGCACAGCGACCCCAACCGTGGTCTGTTTGAAGGTGCCGCTGCCTGGGGCCCAAGGTTTCCCGCCACCACGTCCCCACGTCCAAGAAGGGGAGGGGATCTGAGCCCCCAGAAACGCTAGGAAACGGACTTAGGAAGGTTTGATATTTGGGTGAGTGAATAATAGAGAATCAATGAAATAGAGTAATTGAGTTTGTGCGAGCCGGAGTTTGTGATGGCGGAGCCAGATCGGAATTCTGGCTCCAGTTGCATATTGAGTCAATTGATGTGTTTATCAGTATGTTTCAAAGGACACTTAGGGATCTCCGGATTTTGAGACAGTTTCAGCAACCCAAAAAATGAGTTTGAGGACCCGCCTTTGAGGGACAGAGGGGGACTCAGCTGGAAAAGAAGAAAAGCACAGGAGTGCAAGACAAGGAGGAATGAAGAAGAAGGGAGAGGATGGGTGGTTGGTGAGGAGGGAGGAGGAGGAGAACAGGAAGGCAAGGAGGAAAGAGATGTAGAAGAAGAGAAGAAGAAGAGGAGGAAGGAAAAAGAAGAATAAGTAAGATAAGTGATAAATTTAATGAGTGACCTGTTTGTCCCCATGAGTGACCCACTTGCCCCCAATCCAACATTTTGATTTTGCCTTTTTTTAAAAAAAATTAAAATAGTTTTAGAAAGATATATTTTATTTTAAACTTTTTTTATGTTTAAAAAGTAAAATTAAATTCGTGAATGGTAAATAAAACATTTCTATAAGCCATTATTTTTTTTTATCGAGGATATACCAAAAAAAGTCAAAAATTGACCCATTTGTCCCCATTTTACGGTATATATATTTAATATATACTATTATATATATATATATATATATATATATATATATATAATATTATAATATATATAATATATATATATATATATAATATATAATATATATATATAAATAAAATTTGTCAACAGAGGTCAACTTATCAGAACATCAGATTGTGTCCCATTCAGTGTCTGAAAAGTCCAAAGAACTACCCAAACATTCTTTACAGAATTTTACTAAAAGTTCTAGTTTAGTCTCAGAAGAAGTGAATAGGACTAAACATGATGCTCTATGTCAAACATTGTCAAAAGAAACTGATCTTTCAAAATTAGATTCATCCAATAGTGGTGCAAAGAATTTTCTATGTCAAACATTGTCAAAAAAAATTGATCTTTCAAAATTAGATTCATCCAATAGTGGTGCAAAGAATTTTGAGAAAAAGGACAATAATACCAAGAATTCTCGCACGTTAGCTCTGTCCCAGGAGGAAGTGAAACAAAAAGATACGATTAAAAATGATAAAACTGTTCCTTATGATTCGCTCTCAGATTCTAAAACAGAAAAAGAGCAAGTCTCAATTAATTCTAATTTAGGAAGGAAAACAGATGCTTTGGAAAGTAAAAATTTTGAGAATATAATTCCATGTTATGACCATATTTACATAATTGGTCGATTTAATCCAATATTAAAAAAAAATCAAAATACTGTGAATTTTACTTTTCTGGGAGTATCTATGTCAGATCTGGATGAAAAGTATATGGAATATCTTTTCCGAGAAAAATTCAATATTGGTATAAAATCTGTGTGTATAGTTCTATGTGACATATTAGATATAACTCAAAAATGCACTACATTAAATCCTCCCACACCAGAATCTCAAGGACATGATTGTGATATATATGATTTGAAAAATTCATGCAAGTCCATATTAAAAGAGGACACATTCATTTTTAAGACGGTTACATCTTTTATAAACATTTTGGATAAGTTGAGAAAAAAATTGCCTGTGGTTGTAATGCCTCTTCAACCTTACCTTCTCATTAATCAGCAGCTAGAATTTCCTGTGAATGTAAAGCCGAATAAAGACACAGTTTTTGTCAAGGGGACTTTTCAAACATGGACTCATTATAGAGATTGTTTTGTGCGTGATTGGATGAGAATATTGGAGACAAATGACAAAAATATCAACGACTCGTATTTCAAGTCTTATGTGTATGTTCCTCGATTAGTATATCCTGTTGGGGAAAGTGAATTAATGGGTACTACTATTGACAGATGGAAAAGTGTGTGGACCGAAAAGGTTAATGAAGTCATATTAAAGCTTGTTAAATCTTCGATGGAACAATAAGCCCTCGATCAGAAGTAAGTTACTCTTTTTTTTAGTATTTTTTAATATGTTAATTTTAGTAGCTTATAATATAGTGTGGGTTAATTTTATTATAGGATAGGGATAGGATTTGTATAGGTGTTATTGTATATTTTGGGTGTGTTATTAAACGTGTGGGTTTAGATAGCCAGTGTGGATTTAGAGTAGTCTATTACTTAGGTAGTGTGTTGGTTAGGGCTTGTGGTTGGTATATGTTTATGAGGTATATGTCGGGTTTTTTTTGTGGAGTCTCGGACTTGATTGTGTGTTTATGTGTGGATATGGTGGGAGGTGTTGTAT
>JABUQX010032492.1:25000-40000 GCA_015478945.1 Trachelipus rathkii
ACAAAGTCAATGAGAATGCAATTGAAGTATTGTACAGAATAACTGTATTACCAAAAACGGTTAATATCATTCAATTGCTGAAAATTTGATATCTCCTTGTATCAAAGGCGCTGTTTAACGTATGTTCAGTGAAGACCATTTCCGAAAAATTAACAATATTCCGTTCTCAACAAACAGTGCAGTTTCTCAGAGAATCGGGGACATGTTTGGCAACATTTAATCTACACTATTTGAAAGAATTAAAAGAAAAATAAAAAAGTCCCTTCTTATAGACAAAAGCACAGATGTTTCCAATCTAACAATTTTGCTTGTAATTGCAAGATATTTAAATGATAACATTGTTGTGGATTTTACTCCAGACAAAGAAGAAGTTTAGGACACTCCTGAGGGGCAGAATAATAATTAGAAACCTACTAGCCTAACCAAAAAAAAATTACTATATTCTACAGCTAAACTGACAATAAACAAAAATGAAAGCAATAAACTACTACCTTCCCCACAACACGCTTGAAGAAAATCTTTTTACTGTGCTATCCCCTCACTGAAAGATATACAAGCGAGGACATATTTAATGCCATTCAGGGTTATTTCTATGAAAAAGAAATTGATTGAGCTAATTCCTGTGGTGTTTGCACTGATGATGGAAAATCTATTTCTGGATGTTATACAGGCTTGTGTGTTTGTATCAAAGAAGTCGCTCTCCATGTAGCTTGAAACCATTGTTGTATTCACAGAATATATTTCTCTCTTACTAAGTATAGAGACACTTCTAAATCTAGAAGTGTCTGCATCAAAGTGCTTTAATCTCTTTTTCACTACACACTATTAAATACTACCTCTACACAATGTCAGTCTACTGTTTCAACACTACACCCTAAACTCTTTATCCCTCTTTATTATTCTCGGACACCCATCTACATTAGCAATTCTTCCGTATTACCATTAGACCATCCACTTCTGTTTATATCTTCTTATTCATTACTTTCTATTTTTTACCATATATTTTAATATCATTTAACGGCTGCAATTAAGAAATACAAAAATAATTAATCAAATCAACAGAAAGATAAGACTTAATCTAAATTCTAAATGCATCAGTTAACTGGATCACTAAGAAATACACTATTGAAGATTAAGTTTCTAACGATTCCCTAGACAAAGCGACCATTAGACCACATATTATCACATCTTCCTCAAAGACATATGTAAACAAAAATAATACCGTATATAATATATAATATAATATATATTATATATATATATATATATATATATATATATATTATTATATATATATATATATATATATAATATATTATATTATATTGACATTGTCATTAACTTTTTCATAGGAATCTCTCAAAATCAGACATTAAAATAAGTAACTTATCAAGAATTGACTCTTTGGAATTTTTTTGAGAAAATTGTCCTTATAGTAAAGAAAATGCGATGTGCAAACTGGAAGAAGGTATATATATATATATATATATATATATATATATATATATTATACTATATATATAATATATGATATATATATTCTATTATAATATATATATATACTATTATATATAATATATATATATATATATATATATTATATATATATTATATCTATATAATATACCGTATATATATACTGTATATATAATATATATATTATATACTATTATATATATTATATATATATATATATATATAATATTATATTATATATATATATATATATATATATATATAATATATATGATTTTTAGCCACTAAACCTCTATCCCATGAATAGCATACAGGATTCATTACTTACTGCATTAGGTTCTTGGTTAGGAGAAAAATGTATTTTCCTAACCAAGTGGATTAAGAGTGCTCAGATTATCCAGGTTTTTAGCAAGCTCTGCTTAGCTCAACACATTTGGTAATTCTAGCTACTATGGAGTGATTTTTAATCCGATGGGTGGACCTTGTTTTGCTAGAAGAATTGAGAAGTGTGATTTTTGTGTTTTTTAATAATTGTTCTGTTGTACTTGTTTGGCTAAATTTTTAGTGATGTGCGGGTATATGAGATTGTGTTATTCACTATGCTGGTAAACTAATTAATATTACAGAAGAATCTCTACTGACAGCAAATTTTTTTGTGTCCAATTCAGGAGCTGGACCAAGATTTTGAAACAATGGGGAAAAACTATGACCCGCTACTAGAGAAGAGACTATTATACTAATATATAATTATATATATTATATATATAGTATATATATATATATATATATATTATATAATATATATAATATATATAATATATATACTATATATATCTATACTATATATATATATATATATATATATATATATCCACCTGTTTTTTCCCCAAGACTGGGGGTAAGGCGCATGACATGCACCAGAAACAGAAAAGTAGTAGAAAAATATGCACATAAGTCAAGAAAGCCCAGCCTTACCGCTCCTTCTATACCTATTGGTGAGAACTCATCCAATCAGAAAATCAACCCTAGAGCTTCACGGGACCGCGACGGATCCTCACTATGGCATATCCGTCAAGTGTAGGGGTTCATCCCCTGGCCCAGTGGGCCACAACCATACCCCTCAACAATCATAAACACGCCCGCCATTCTCTCCTATTATGGACCTTTATTCTCGGCCTCTGCCAAACTCACATTTCTCTCCTTCAGACATCCTTTACTGATCAATCCACTTTTTCTTCGGTCTCCAGCCGGTCAATTCCCAGCAATCACCACTCTACATTCGCTTAACCAACTGACTATCATTCATCCTTTCCACAGGACCAAACTCTCAACGTACTAATGATTAACCAATCACTTTTGACACATATATATATATATATATATTATTATATATTATATATATATATATAATATATATATTATATATATATATAAATATTATATAATAATATTAATATATATATATCTATAATATAATATATATATATATATTATATATTATTTTATAATATATATAACTCCTTGAGAGTGATTTGCTGTAAAATTGAGTCTGTCATATCAAAATGGGCTTTTATGGAAAGAATTTTAGTTAGTAGGTGGTGGATGTGTGTTGAGGGAAGGCAGTCTGTTATTGTCCTGAGAGCTCTGTTTTGTATGGCTTCCAACTTCTAAATATTGGACTGTGATATTGCTGGTGCCCAAGCAGGTGATGTGTAATTTAAGAAAGAGCTGTGGTATAATTTGTTCCAGTTAATGTTTTCATCGTGTTTTGCTGTAGAAGTAATATTGTTTCAGTGTGGGGGGTGATTGTCATTATGCAATATCGAAAGTCAAAGCCTAGGATAGTGACGTTGTTTATTAAGTGGGAGTCCATTATTTGATAGGATAACTCCTGGATGGATATTTGGTTCTCCTATCAGGGTAAGTAGTGTGATAAGAGGATTTTTGAGCTGATGTAGTTACTTTACTTGTTGATAGTCATTGTTCCAGTTGGTTTCTATATTGTTGTAGTTCTCTGGTTGGTGCATTTATAGAGGAATTTTGATTTGTGATTGTTAGATCGTCTGCATATCTATTGACTTTTATAGAGAGGGTTGTAGTATGTAGTAGGTCATGCATAAAAAAAGTAAGAGTGTTTGTGATATCATGGGGCCTTGGGAACCCCATTTTATAATTTATATGTCAGGAGGTGTGGCTAATTGAAATTTTACTATAGCTGGCACCAACTGATAGGAAATTTATTATTATTATCAGTCTTTGATGCTTATATTGCGTTAATACTTTTCCTATTAGAATGTGACATAGGACTGTGTTGAATGTCTTGTTGATGTCTATTGCTACTAGGAGAGTGAGAAGGGGATATGTCTTGCTAAAATCTGTTAGGACGTCTTGTGTTAAATCAGTTAATAGAGTGGTAGTAGAATGTTTTTTGTCTAAATTCATGCTGTGTGTCTGATAGGGGGATGAAAGGGGAAATTCTATTTATGGTCAACCTTTCAAATACTTTGGATATTGTAGAGAGCAATGATATAGGTCTTTTCGAAGCCGGGTGACTAGCCCATGAGGTCAGTTAGAATGGATCATAATTGAATTACGTCTGATGTCGTTAAGTAAGGGCAGTATGGTAGGAGACGTTCTGGTATCCGTTTAGTTGGGAAAGGCATCTTGATAGTGGGGGAGGTTACTTTATTTATTTTGAATTTAAAGTTTTTGAAAAGGAGGGAATGTTGCCTTGCACGAAGACAGGACAGCTTATACGGGTTTGACAGTCCACCAGTTTGTTCTGTAGGAAAATATTTCAGATTGATGTACTTTGAAATATAGTGTTGTTTTTTGGCATTGCTGGGATCGTTCTTAAGAGTTACCTGAGTGTGGATGTGTTTAGTAATAGGAGTATCTGAAGATTGAGGGAAGGAGTATCAGAAGATAAGGGGGGGGAGAGTGAGTATTATAATATGTTAGAATAGTATGATGGTGGTGTTATTTTTTCCTTCTATGTGGGGGGGTTGTTTACATAGATTTTGATACAATGGGATGATCTATTGAAGTGAATTTATGTTGTAAAATTGACCACCTCTATCATGTCAAGTGAAATTGCTAAAGGTCAGTTGAGAAATTAGTGTTGAAATCCTCTGGGTAAGCATCAATTAGCTTTTGACAGCACTGAGAACCCCATTGTTTGTTAGTAGATGATAAAGTGGCATTATGTGGCACATCACTTAGAAAAGAAATAGTACTTGTCCTAAGAGCTTTACTTTGCATCGGTTTCTAATTTCTGAATGTTGGAATTACGGATATTTTTGGGGAAGCACAGGCAGGTGATGCAATGTAAGTTTAGAAAGGGGGTTGGATGGTTTGTCAATTATATGATTGAGGGTTTCTTTATGCTGGTTAGAGTTTATGCCAGTTAGAGTTTTCAGTGTAATTAGTTTGTGTGGCTCTTGAAGTGATATGTGTTGATGGTGGGGGTGTAAATGTGATATGTGTATCAAAAAGGTCAAACCTTACGGGTAGTTGGTTGTTTATTGAGCAGGGGAGTTTATTGGTTCTGATTAGGATAAATTAATGATAGATGTTAGGATCCTCTTCAGTCTGGTGGTGAGTAAGGTAGTAAGTGGAGATTTTTTAGGTGAATGTAGTCATTCTGTTTTGGTGTTAACCACTGCTCCAGTTGCATTTTATATTGCAATGTTATGTCATGCTATGTTTATAAAAGGATTTTGTGGCTTTGATTGGTTAGATCAATCAGGGCATGAACTTCAATTTTAATAGAAGTGAAAGTGGGGCTGAGGGGAGGTTGTGTGCATAAAAGGGTTAAAGAGTTGGTAGGTGAAAGAATGGTTCCATTAGTTAATTTGTAAGTGCACGAGAGTGGCGTCCTTAATGACTCTGACTGTGCGAATGTATAGGAAATTTGCAATTTTTTTATTTTGCAATTTTTTTGCAATTTTTTTGCAATTTTTTTTGCAATTTTTGTTTTTTTTTTTGTTTGACTGCGCTTTGTTGTATTGAAGTCTGATTACTGACTGGGATAATAAGTAGTGTTGAGGAGGGGGGGGGGAAGTTTTGGGGTTAAGATCCGTCGAGGATGTGTTGGGCTAAATTGATTAGGAGAATGGTATTAGATTGCCTTTGTCGAAAGTCATGTTGTGAATCTGATAAGGAAATAGGGGTAAACTTCTAGATATATATGAGATCGATTTTTCAGGTAATTTGGATATTGCTGAGAGTATTGATATAGGTATATACGAAGCTGGGTTATTAGATGGTCTTGGTTTTAATAATGGTATTGTTTGAACATTTCCATAAAGGTGGTAGAGTATTGGTTTGGCATTCAATGGTAAATATTGTGTTAGGGCTGCAATTGCATTGGTTCCTAGGTGTTTGAGGTGGATATTTTGATTGTATGGTCGGCGGTCCTACTAAGGTTTAAAGATATATATATATATATATATAGTATATATATATCTAGATATATATAATATAAAACTATGCATAATTATATTCATATAAATACATATATATATATAAAATACGATATTATATATAATACTAAATATATATGATATATATATATACTATATACGGTATATAATATATATAATATATATATATATTATATATATGTTATATATATATATATATTATATATATATATGATATATATAGATTAGTTATATATATATATAGGTTTTATATATATATATATATATATATATATATATAAGATTGTTATATTCTTTCTTTCTTTTCCATCTTTTTGTTTTCTTTTTCTTTCTTAGTTTTTTTTCCTTTTCTTTCATTTTTTTTTCCTTTTTTATTTTCTTACTTTTTCTTCAACTTTTTCTTTTTCGTTTTCTGTTTCTTTTTGTTTTTCCTTTTTCTCTTTTATTTTTATTATTTTATCATTATTATTATAGTCATATAAGCAATTTTAATTTTTTTTTAAAGTAATTATTAAAAATTGTTACAATTTTTCTTTCAGGTCACATTGAAATTTCGTTTGAGTCTCACAAAGGATCTCATATAGTGCTTGATTGTCTTCATAACTTGCCCATTGGAGACACTGTTTTAAAGGCTACGACTCTCCTTCACAAAGGTTTGTATCTTATTTACCCTCCATTGTTTATCTCTTTTATTACCATTAATTTAATTGTTAAGTTTTACTTTTTTTACATTATTATAATGTAATTTTTTTTGTGTGTTATACGAAAGATTTAACAATACTTCTGCATTGTTACATTAAGATCCTATTTCTTTACCATAAATCCTATAAGTTTACGTGATTCATGCTTGTTATTTGAATTGGAGTCAATCCCATGCGCTCTCACTTGCAAATGGTAAACATAACTGACAGTTTTACTTGTCCTTCAATTTATGCTGACCTGTTCATATTTTTGTTTAAACATAATAATGAATTCAGAAATGCAATAGACAGTAATGATTATTTTTTCTTAATCATTTGTTTAAAAAGGTATAATATCATCCTCTCTATTCAGAAAGATATGCCTTTTTTAAATTTTATTATGAATTGAATTGTAATATTAATGAATAAAGAGTGAAAAAGATGTGTAGAGTCACGGAAAATATCCAATTCACCTACAATCAGGATTGGCAATGGTAGTTTTACCAGGTATGGTGAAACCTTTTAAAAGTACTTATGAAAAATCTGGTTAAACTTAAATTTTATTAATATTAAGAATTGACAAGTTGCAAAGGAGAGCAATCAACTAATCAAAACGTTTTTGAGCTTTAAAATATTTAATAAATGGAAAAAGCAATGGTTCAACTGAAGCAATTTGGTAATGCAAATAATACTTTTACATTTGTTGTATTCTCTTTAGGACAAGTAATCTTTAAATGATATGCTAAATTTCTTTCTACGTTCTATATTCAGGATGCTCCTTTTAATGTAGATCAGTGAAACAGTTTAAAATTCTTTCCAATCAAAAATAATTATATATACAGTAAGAATTATAAAGAAGCCTACAATGGAGCATTTCTCATCATTAAAAAAAAATAAGAAAAAGAGCCCACTAGAATGTCAGAAATCTAAACCCAAAAATCGCCCTTCCAATATGTTTACTCAATTTTTCGAAAGAGAAGTGTAAAATTTCCTGGAAATTCTTGATAATGATCTGCATGATGAGAGATCTAAAGATTACTTGCTGTTCGTTAGTCTGAATTACGCTATCTGAACACCAAGATGATCACGTCTCTGACGATCAACGTGAATCTTCAGTAGAGTTATGTATTAATTATTTCATTATAATATAAATTAAAAATTTTTATTTTAGGTTTTTCTTTTGAGAATTGCATCGGAACAAATGAAGTTTCTTTCTAAACGATGCAGTTGCTATGTTATTAAACTACTTCCTAAACAAGAAAACTTTAACAGTCATCAGTTTGTTTTGGCATCTTTCTTCAAGCAAAAAAGAAAAGTAAAAGTTTTTGTATAGCAATCTTTGTGACACATTTTCAGATCATGGTTGCTGATGAAAGCACGTCAATGAAAAACTTTTAGAATGCAATGAGCGATGACAGGCGCTAGAGCTTAAGGGACTTAGAAAAAGAAAAAAGTAATGGTGTTTTTGAAATGTGATTACAAAATAATATAAATTGTTTGAATATGGTTTGTCTGTAACAATATCTAGGGGAAAGATCGAGACAGTGCCCAAGAACTATGTATTTGAATAATTACACTTCAACTTGTTAAAGTAAATCCTTGTACCTATTGGTTATTTCAATGTAGAAATGGCAAATTTTGGAAACCTTCCAACAAAATTGACGAGCATCTAGACAAAATATAAAAATATAATTCATTGAATATCAAAGTTATTTCCTTTGCTCTAGATAATAAGTTAAATTTTTGAATTTCGGTTTTACTCATGTAGCGTTTTTTATATTTTTATATTATATATATATATATATATATATATATATATTATAAAAAGTTTATATATATATATATATATATATATATAATATATATAGTATATATTATATATATATATTATATATTATATATGGGTATATATATAATATATAATATATATATATATAAGTATATATATATATCATATATATATATATATATATTATATATATATATATATATATATATATATATATATATTATATATATATTATATATATATATATGATAATATAGTATGGTAAATCGTCAAATGTAAGGTTCATCGCTTGCCCAGGTGGGACCACACCATCGCCGCCCATCAAAACCCCGGCCCATTCTCCTCCTATGCAGCACCTTTATTCTCGCCTCCTCCAAACTCACATTTCTCTCCTTCAGACATTCGTTCACGACTCAATCCACTTTCTCTTCGGTCTCCGCAGCCGGTCGGGTTCCCAACACACTCTCCAATATACATCCGCTTAACCAAGCGCGACCTATCATTCAATCCTTTACACGTGACCAAACAATTTCAACATACTTTCATTTATTCTGCATCATTTACCCCTTTCTTCAAAACCACAACAACTCTCTAATACGTTCAGTAATTCTCATTTTATTAATTCTTCTTCCACCTAACTTCTCATACAGATTGTCCATCTGAACAACACATTGAACTTTAAGATCTATACCCTCTTATTCCAGACCATAGGTCTCACTACAAGCAATAACACAGGTAACAAGCATACCCTCATCGTAAGACTCTCAGCGCACTGCAGAAATTAGTCTTTAGCATTCCACCAACGATTTAATTGCACAGCCACCTTCATTTAATTTCACCAACTTTCCTACTACACTCTTGCATCATCCTTCCCTTCTCATCCAACATATATCCTTAAATATTTAAACTCGACACTTTACACTCCAGCTGCTCACCATCTAACATAACTTCACACTGAGGACTGTCCTCACTCAGCAACCATAACCTTACTCTATTCTACGTTTACTTTCAAACCCCTCTTTTACATACCCTGCCAAAAGCTCTCTATCAATCCTCTCAACTCTCTTCAGATTCGCCACACAGAACCAATCATCCGCATATAATAGGTGGGGCACCCTCCACTCATCTTCCATTCTCCATCCATTCACTACACCATTTCCTGCCATCCCCTACCTCGATTCTTTTCATAACCCCATCATATACAAATTGAATAACCAACAAGACATAACACAACCCTGTCTCACTCCACTGTTAATCCTAAACCAATCACCTTTTGACACGATTTATTCTTACACATGCTTCAACTATCGGTCATACAAGATACCTTTTGGGGGATTCCCATTCAGGAAGGCCTACCTACCAACACATATATATATATATAATAATATATATTGATATATATATATATATTATAATATATTATATATCTATATATAGCTAATATATATACTAGTATATATATATATAGTATACCGGTATATATATTATTATATATCATAATATAACTATATATATAATATATATAATATGAATATAGTATATATATACTATATATATATATTCTATATAATATATATTATATATATATATATATATATATATAATATATAATTATATATATATATATATATATATAAGTATATATATATATATATATATATAGTATATACTATGATATTATATATATATAGTATATATATATATATAGTATATATATAATTATATATATATATACGTATATATATATATATAGTATATATATTATATATATATACTATATATACGTATTAATATATAAGGTATATATATTAGCTTCAGAATGTAGGTATAGGACGTAAGTCAGGGGATTAGATTAAGTAATAAAGTAATATACTTACTGTCGTTAGATATATCATGATGCCGATGCGATAGTGGTGAAGTAGTTATAGTGAGGTAGGATATATACTGAGTAAGTATGGAGGAGATGATGCAGTATATATAATATATATAATATATAGGTATACGTATATATATATATAGGTGATATATAGTTATTTTACGAGATGAAACTTCTGTCTTCTAGGCAACCTCACAACGCAGAAATGAAAATTAAGAACCAATGCAATCCTGCAACCAATTTATTCAAGACAACGTTTCGACAACCACCATGTGTCATCATCAGGTCTATACAAGTAATATTAAAACTATAATTTATAAGTGAAAATTAAAAAAATAACAGATTAAAAACTAAAATATGAACAATAAAGAATAAGAAGATAATAAAAATGCTAATATAACCAGTAACAATAAAAACTAAATTAATAAATAAATAATATTAGATAACTAGCAATCATAATGTAAATAACAAAGAAAGTAGTAATAATAATAATAATAATAATAATAATAATAATAATAATAATAATAATAATAGTAATAAAAACAAATACAACGAAAATAATAATAACAAAATAATAAAAATAAAGTAATAATAATAATAATAATAATAATAATAATAATAATAATAATAATTACAACAATAATAAAAATGCCTCTTAATTGACAGCAGACGAGGACGGTAATAAGTACTAATAATAATAATAATTAATAATAATATGTATATAATATCAATAGATCAATAAATAGATAATAATAAATAATAATAATAATAATAATAATAACCTAAAAACATAAAAAACACTTAAGAGTAGATAAATCTTAAATTACCTTAGGACATTGCAGAGGAGCAAACTGTGACAAATGTTAGAACAAATTTTCCGACTGAAGTTACCATTGAGGGGCGGAGTTAAAAAATTTAGTTGGTAGACAAAGTACGTTTTGAAACGATGGAAGAACGAATATTCTAGAATATGATAATTAACGAAACAGGACACTATGCAGTAAATAATTGAGTGGCTGTTTCATTACTGTTTATAGGGGGTTTATATTTATTGATATATAAGGATTCAAGAATCAGAAGAGACTGTGTGTCAGGGGCAGAGGAAAGCAACTCAAATTGTTCGAACTTCAAAGGAGATGAGCAAGCTTCAGAATGAGTTCTAATTGGAGAAGATTCTTTTGTAGACAGAGGGCATAAGGTTCTGTGACTAATTCCCATGTGGGCACATGCTCGAGAACGGAGAAGTCTGGTGGTAGATCCTATATAGGAGCCTCGCTCACAGCGAGGACAGGTATACCTATAGACGACTCTGGACTTAATCACTCGTTCCCTCATATCCGCTTCAATATTATTTTGACTAACTCTTCAAAAATTGGCTCATTTTTCAAATACAAAGACCGTTTGTTTCCCTGCACGGTTTGAGTCCAGAGTCGTCTATAAGTATACCTGTCCTCGCTGTGAGCGAGGCTCCTATATAGGATCTACCACCAGACTTCTCCGTTCTCGAGCATGTGCCCACATGGGAATTAGTCACAGAACCTTAACATGCCCTCCTGTCTAAAAAGAATCTTCCTCCAATTAGAACTCATTCTGAAGCTTGCTCATCTCCTTTGAAGTTCGAGAAACAATTTGAGTTGCTTTCCTCTGCCCCTGACACACAGTCTCTTCTGATTCTTGAATCCTTATATATCAATAAATATAAACCCCCTCTAAACAGTAATGAAACAGCCACTCAATTATTTACTGTATAGTGTCCTGTTTCGTTAATTATCAAATTCTAGAATATTCGTTCTTCCATCGTTTCAAAACGTACTTTGTCTACCAACTAAATTTTTTAACTCCGCCCCTCAATGGTAACTTCAGTCGGAGAATTTGTTCTAACATTGTCACAGTTTGCTCCTCTGCAATGTCCTAAGGTAATATATAAGATTGTATCTACTCTTAGTGTTTTTTAATGTTTTTAGGGTGATTTTATTTTTATTATTATTATTAATTATTATCTATTATTATTATTATTATTATTATTATTATTATTATTATTATTATTATTATTATTACTTGTTGTTGTTGTTGTTGTTGTTGTTGTTATTGCTGTTATTGTTGTTATTATTATTATTATTATGTTGTTATTATTATTATTTTTATTTTAATTTCATTTTATTATTATTATTATTATTATTATTATTATTATTATTATTATTATTATTATTATTATTATTATTATTATTATTATTATTATTATTATTATTATTATTTTAATTATTATTATTATTACTAACTACCTACTTTCTTTTTGGTTATTACTACATTATGATTGGCTATTATCATATTATTTATGTTATTATTAGTTTTTATTATTATTATCATTAGCATCTTTTTATTAATTTCTTTTATTCTTTTATTGTTCATTTTAGTTTATTCAATCTGGTTATTTTTAATTTTCCACCTTATAAACTTATAGTTTTTAATATACTTTATAGACCTGATGATGACACTGGTGGTGTCGAAACGTTGTCTTAATAAATGTTCAGATATGCATTGGTCTTAATTTTATTCTATATAATATATAATAATATATATATATATATATATATACTATATATATTATATATATAATATATATATTATGATATATATATATATATATATAAATATATATATATATATATATATAATCATATATAATATATATAGTATTATATATATATATATATCATATATAGTATATATATATATATATATATATATATTAATATATTATATATATATAATATATATATATATATATTATATATATATATATATATATATGACCGAAGAGAAGTGGATTGAGTCGGTGAACGATGTCTGAAGGAGAGAAATGGGAGTTTTTTGGCAGAGGCGAGAGAAGAAAGGTGTATAACAGGAGTGAATGCGGGGTTTTGTGTGAGGGGGTATGGTTGGTGGCCCACCTGGGCCAGGGATGAACCCTTACATTGATGAACCCCACATAGTGAGGGTCCATCGCTGTCCGATGAAACTTTAGGGTGGATTTTCTGATTGCAATGAGTTCTCGCTAATTAATGGTACTGAGGGGGCGGTAGGCTGGGGCGGGGAGGCTGGGCTTTCTTTTTGCGACTTTGTCATGCTCTTTCTTACTGCTTTTCTTCTTCCGATGCTCGTCACGAGCACCTTACTCCATTCTTGGGAAAATAAAAGAAGATAAAGAAAGGAAAGAAAGAACATATATAGTATAATATATAATATATATATAATATATATATATATATATATATATATATATAATATATATTATATATATATATAATATATACTATATATATATATATATAATATATATATATATATAGGTATTAGAATATCTATATAGATCAATTCGAACTGTTTAATCGCCTAAGTTATAGTAGGTAGCAATAATAGGAGGCTGAAGTAATCTTAAACACGATAAATATTACATATTATTAGAAAAAATCTTCTGTATTGTGAAGGGCGTTACTTTCATCCGTGCTGGATCCTCTGTCCGACGCGTTAATGGAAGACTAAAAATTTTTTTAATTTAAATCAATGAAAAGTGGAAAGTTTAAATATAATAAAATTTCAAGAAGAATAAGTTATTTAGGTATGTTTTGTTAAGATTTTTTTGAAAAAAGGTGTGGTGATCAATAATTTGTTAAGTGTGGGATCTAAAGAGTATTCGCCTTGTAGTTTGTTATAGTTGGGGAGATTTTTTATGCAAAAGGATTCAATTAATTTGCGTTGTAGGGGTCAAGTAACCTGTATGAAAATAAGGGGTCATAGCCATTAACCCTTTAAGTCCTAAGCGGTCACTGGTGACCGCTTTTCTGTGATTGATATTATTGGATAAAATGTATCGATTTTTGCGAATTTTTTTTTACAAATCTACTAAAAGTATCGATTTATATCGATATAATATCTCATACTACCAAAAATTTAGTCAGTATTCTTTCAGACATGGTGAGAAGTGGGTGTCGGACGCTCTCTCCTCAAAATGTTATTTTGTGCGTGAATAGGGATTTTTATTCTTTATTTAGTTATTATAAAAGTTTTTTTTTACGTGTGTTTGTTCATATTGTTATGTAAAAAATATGAAAAAAGAAATATGTATTCTTGTATATTTTTCGGTAAAAAATAAAACCTATCGGCTGCTCAAACACATACTTGAAAATCATGGGCGGTCAACCCGTATTCGCTTCGGTTTTCCGAGGTAACTAATTTTTCCAAACCAAAAAATTTTTTATTTTTTTTTTTTTTATACAATTTTATTACGTTTATATATATATATATATATATATATATATATATATATATATATATATATATATATATATATATATATATATATATATATATATATTATATATATTTATATATATATAATATATATATAATATATTATATATATATATATATTATATATATATATATATTATATATATATATATATATATATATATTATATATATATATATATATATATATATATATTATATATATATATATATATATATATATATATATATATATATATATATATATATATATATATATATATTTCCAGCTAATAAGTGATATATCTTTGAATTGACAGTGTTTTTTGGTGAACAGAACTTTTTTTATTTATTACCAAAAATCATTGTATATTTTCCATTCAGCTCTTGTTTTTTGAGGTTAGGTATATATATATAGTATATAATATATATATAATCATATTAT
>JABUQX010032493.1:0-12500 GCA_015478945.1 Trachelipus rathkii
GATTTTTTTTTTTTTGCTTTTACAATGTCTAATGGGTTAAGAACTCTCTGTCAGGGGTTCCGCGTGATTTTAACCTTATTGTAACATCTCTAACCATTTTAAGGAATTAAAAAAAAGAAGTTATTTACTTCAAACACTCAACACCCCAATAGTTTTGTTTGTGAATATGCCACTCAAAGGCGGCCACGATTCCAGCTCTTGTTATTCTTCCCAAAATGGAAACAACAGATTTCCTCTTCGTATATCGGGCTTTTTATTATTTATGATAATAGGTTTAATCCGCGAGTAACAAAGTGACTATGGCGGAGAGAAGATGGCACACCCCAAGAAATGAAATACACAATGCTGCCGTTACAAATGATAATTCTATTAACAAAGGGGGAACTGCCAGCGGCATGTCAAATTGGGAAGACAATGAGTGCGTTGACGTGAGCAAAATGGTAAAGGACGGAATGTGCACGTTCAAAATGCGAAAATCAATCCCGTTAATATCCATGTCAGTCCAGGATGATTAAAATGTCCATGACATTTCCCTCATGCTCTTTTTCGCTATACCATAAGTGGTTTCTATAAATGGGCGTTGATGTATCTAGTACTTCTTTAACAGGGTTAGTGGGCGTATATTTGCAAGAAAGAATGTTCGTGAAATAACCTATCAATTCACAGGCCAAAGTATCAGGAAAATATGCTTTCGTGAGATTAACACCGGCCTTAGGACGGCCCGCTGAAGCAAGAATTGGCGGTATCGCACTTCCGTTTTATTACGGGGGTACGTCGAAATCTTTTTATGTTTGAACGACGCCTGTATATGATTAACATTGGATATTATCCCAGGCGCTCGCTAGCTTTCGGAGACAATTAGTTACGAATAATGTGATGAAAATTATAATATCGATAAGGACACATCTATTTTTAAAGATACATATATATCATATATATATCTATAATAATAAAAAATGATACCTAACTTTGACTACATTTCCTATTGTTTGAATTGTTACTTGTGAAGCAGTATAATATTGCTATGAAAATATAAATATATGATACGATACGTGTACACATCCATTGTCGAAGTTGTTTTTTTGTAGCTGAAAAAGCTTTTAATAAACTGATAATGAATAAATTTGTGTCGACAATGCTAATTCTAATATACAGTAATATAAAATTCATTCAAAAAATATTTTTTAAATTAGTTACCTATAAAGTGGAAAATTTGAATTGGAATCTCCCCTATTCATTATTCTAAGAAAACTCCCCATATTCAAGCTGTTTTTGAAGCCATTATTAATGAGACAATAAAGTCTTGGTGACAGCAGTGTTGCCTTTGTAGGTGGTGTTAATAGTAAAGTTCAGTTGTGGAAGATTTTTGTTCCAGTTATTACTATTCTAGTGGAATGAAGATATATGAATATGGAAGATTCGAAAGAGAGAAAAGCGTCTCAACTGGAGGGCGTCTCTAGAAGTATCAGCTGACCACTTCCGTTTGGAATAAACTTAATCTCAAGATGAAATATGGATTGATGTCAAATGAGTAGTTTGACCTGTAAGAATAATAAAAGAGAAGGGAAGGAACTTCAAAACCATGAGAAGAATGGTTTAGTAGAGACTGCAGAAATCTTAGGTTTCTATGATGCTTCTTTCTTCTTTTTCCGCTCTAAGGTTTTCCGTTGCAAATTTTAAGAAAGTATTTTGAACTCTTCTGTATGTAAACAAGCATGGAAGTTGCTAGTGGACCGCTTTCCCACTTGTTCTTCATTCTCCCATCTTATGGTAGCATGAAGATGGCAAAGGATTATGGCATCAATCAAAATCTAGGACTTAGACACCAAAGTCCAGCTGCTTTTTGCTGTTTCTGGATGGCCATAGAGAACTTGGAATAGGAGGATATTTTGATCAAAGAGGTCTGGGGTTGGAGTTATATTTAAGAACATTGGTGAAATTGGAAAACTCCAAACCGTCGTTGATACAAAGAAGTTTGCCATCTTGATTGCGTTCCATGGCAATGTCGTAAAGGCCAAATTGAAGAACAAATACGGACCCAAAAACAGAGAACGATCCGAAGACCGAGGAAATATAAAGAAACTCTTCAGCGTTGGAGGAAGCTAAATGGCACAGTCACAAATATCGTAGGATAGAGACTTGTACTCTGCAGGCGCTTAAAGATATCCAATTGACGTTGCTTCAATGACGAAAGATTGTCACGCTCACTTTTTCTCTTAGGAGGGGGCGTGGTCAAGTATCTTGTCTGAAGGCCATTGGTTTCGTCAATTGTGAGATTCCTAGTTTATTTAATTTTATTTGGGGAAAGGAAATTAATTGTTTTCGCTATTATTTATTTAAGTGTAGAATATTTCATAATTCACTTAATTTTATTATTTTATTTAAAGAAGATTATTTGGCAAATTGAAATGTATAAAAATTATTTACAAAAATATACCGATAGGTATATAATTAATTTAGACTTATCAAGTTAAGAATTGATACTATTATTGAGGTTAATTGCCTATGATTTAAGATACTTGCCAAAGACTATAAAAAGGCAGAGAATTTATGATAAGGGCTTTTTGCGGGTTTCGTACTATCGTCTTGTAAAGCGTCTCTTTATTGGTGATGATATGATTTATGATGTAAAACTCCTACTTTATCTTGATTGTTTCGTAAACCTACACATCTTCCAGAACCTTTTGATTATTCTTATTGAAAGTTGGGACACTGATATCAGCAAAGTTTTAAAGGATTTATTATAGTTCAAACCCCTAGACAACATAAACTATTATGATACTGAAATCCCGCGTGTCCTCATCATAAAATATCACGACATATATATATTATATATATATTATATATATTAATAGTATATATATTGATATATATATATATATATATATTTTATTAATTATATATTTAATATATCTATTATTATTATAAAATATATTACTATACATTATATATATTATAAATATAATTTATATTATATATATTTATTTATTATAGTATTATATATTATTATATATATCTATATATATATATATTATATATAATATATTTATATTATAGTATATATTTATTATGTATATATATATAGCCACGGTTGTATGGGCCCATTGGTCGGGAAAACATAAAATATAAACCTTTCCCCCGATTGTCGTGGGTTAAAATTAATAAAAAAATATATATATCTTATATATATATATATATAATATATACTGTTATTATTTATTATATTATATATATTATATATATTATGATATTTATTATTATATATATATAGGTATTTATATTATATATTATTATTATATATAATATTATATATATATACTATATAATATTATATTATTATATATATATATATATAATAATATATAATATATTATATATGTATATTATAGTATATTATATATTAATATATATATATATATATATTTATAATATATATATATATAGTATATTATACATATATTATATTAATATTCTATATTACTATATTATATATTATATATATATATTTATATAGTTAAATTATTATTAGCTACTATTATATATCATATCTAATGTTATACCATAAAAATATATAATATTGTGAATATTTAGGTATATATCATATTATAATATATATATATATATATATTGTATAATTATAATAGCTATATTAATTTTCCTTACTACTAATCATATTAATATAGCTATATATATATTAATATATATTTATAATAGAGAGAGAGAGGAGAGAGAGAGAGATCCGGAGAAGGAGAGAGAGAGCATAGCTCTATAACAGTAGTAAGGATGATTTGGGAAATTGTATATCATATATTATATTCATATATATATATTATATATATTATATATATTATATATTATATATAATACTATTTATAATATTATATATATATATATATATATAATAAGTATGCTTATTAATTTCAACAAAAAAAAAATAAGATGAAAGGTGTTAAAAAATTAAATGGAAATTTTCAATGTGGAAATTTTTTTTGAGTTTTACAAGATATTTAATGAAAGCAAAGAAGTCTTAATTCACTAACATTGAAAATGTTGTGCCAGGAATTTTTATTTTGTTTAAAAATATTCGGACAATGAATGTTAATCATGATTAAATTTAATTAAACATTATTCATAAGTTTAAGTTTAAAAAATGTCGGTGGAAAATAGAAGCATTTCAGCTGTTTCTAGGAGTTAAGTCCATTACTTTCCTAAAAAGCATAGATGTTGCCAGCTTATGTGTTAAAATAATCTGACGAAGATATGTTATTACATAAACTATATAAATATATTCTATTATATTTATATTCATATATATATATATATTATATATAATATATAATATATATAATATATATAGATATAAATATCTATATATAGTATATTAAATATATAATATTATATATATAGAATATATATATATAGAATAATTTTATATATATGTAATATATATATGTATATATAATATATATACTATAGTAATATTATATATATTATATAAATAATTTATATATAGCCATATAGTATATATATATAATATATGATATATATGAACATTAATACATTTATACATTATAATTATATTAATATATATATATAATATAATATATAATATATTGATATATATATATAAATATATATATATATATAATATACATATATACCAGTATACAAATTATATAAAATACTATAAGCTATATATAATATATAATAATATTAATATATATAGTATATATATATATATATCATATATATACTATTAATATATATATTATTTGAATAGCAATTCAATCCTATATTTTTATAGAATTCTATATTATTATACATAATATATCATATATATATACGATACGATATACTATTATGTATATATATGTATATATACTAATATATATAAATTTATTATATATGTCATATATATATACCTTACTAATATATATATTATAACACATATATATATATACTAGATCATTATATATAATATATATATATTTATATATATATTATATTATAATTATATAACCCGGGAGAAGTACTAAATTTATTTATAAATTATTTTTAAAAATATCCTTTTAGTACAAAATATTTATATATACTATATTTAATATATATATATATAATATTATATTACTATATATATATATATTATTATAATAATAGTTATATAGATATATAAATATATTACTTATACTGTATATATATATATATAGATATATTATTATTGATATGATATATATATACTATTATACTTAGTAATAGTAGTATTTTTACTACTATTATTAATATATTTCACTTATACTATATTATATCATAGAGAGGGACGCATAAGCATTTTCATTGCAAAGCAATCTCGAAAGAAACGATAGCTCTGAAAAGGGTTCTTAAATTTTAACATGCTTAATGGCTTAAGCTACTTGTAAACACATAAATATGTTTAAATGCAGTTAAATTTGAAAAGGTTCATTGTATGTTCATTATAGTAAACACTGTTAACTGGTAGTTCGAAAGTGGGGGAAAATAAATAAGCATTGACTTCCCGGCTTGATACAGCAAAAATGTTTAGACCGCCTTATCCGTCCTTACTGCCAAAGTATAAGACAGGAGTTGCAACAAGTATATATATATATTAGGTATATACCTATATTATACTATAATATATTTATATATATATTAGATATATATATATAATATATATATTTATATATATTATATATTATATAATATTCATATATTATATATATAATATAATATATATTATCATCTATATACTATTATATATTATATATATATTATATATATACTATATACTATATAATAGGGTAGATATATACTATATATTATTATATATACTATATACAATATATATAATATATAATGATATTAATAGTTATAGATATATCTATATATAATATATCTAATATATATATATAATATATATATATAAAATATATATTTATAATATATAGTATATATATATATATAATATATATATATATATAGATAATATATAGATACTATAATATTACTATATATACTATATAGTATATGGATATATTATATATAGGTAAATATTATAAACATTCTATAGTTATATAATAAAACTTGTAATTTACACATATATATATATATTAATTATATACTTATATATATTATATATAGTATATATATATATATATATATATATATATATATATATATATAAGAGAGGAGAGAGAGAGATAGAGATGAGAGAGAGACGAAGAGAGAGAGAGAGGAGAGAGAAACAACATATACACATTTATCTTTATTATAAATTAAAAAAAAACAGAACGTTAAATACCAGGAATCACTAAATTCAAAGATAATTAGAAACCGCTTTTAAAATATGACATTGTAGTGTCTCTCTCTAATAACTAATTTATCAAGTTCGTTATAGGCAATCCTCCCTTTTAGCAGCCCATCTGTTGACGAATCCCTCCTTCGGATTAGGAACCCTGTGGAGGATAAGTGACAATTTGATAAGTGACGTGGGCTGACAAAATGCATGATTTTTTATTATTTTTTGTATTATTTTTATATTATTATTATTATTGATTATTATATTATTATATTATTATTATTATTATTATTATTATTATTATTATTATTATTATTATTATTATTATTATTATTATTATTATTATTATTATTATTATTATTATTCGGAGCCGGACCGGAGCCGGAATCTGATCATCGATATTATTATTATTATTATCTAGTATTATTAATTATTATTTTTTATTATTATTATTATTATTATTATTATTATTATTATTAATATTATTATTATTATTATTATTATTATTATTCTAGGGATTATTATTATTATTATTATTATTATTATTATTATCTATATTATATTATATTATTATTATGTATTATTTATAATTATTATTATTTATTATATATTGATTGATTATAATATTATTATTATTATTATCTATAAAAATTCATTGATTATTATTAAGTCAGTAGTGTAAGTTAGTAGTAGTAAGTAGAGTAGCGACTAGTAGTAGGTACTAGTAACGTTAGTAAATAGTAGCGAGTAAATCCAGTAGTGGAGTAGTAGCTTGTAGTTAGTAGTATGTTGTGACCTAAAAACTTAACTTAGTTAATGATTGATTATATATATATATAATTATAATATATATATTATATATACCTATATACTATATATATATCATATATAGTTATATATATATATAGATATACTATAATATTATATATATACTATGTATATATATATATATATATAAGGAGAGAGGAGAGAGAGGAGACGAGCGAGAAGAGAGACGAAGAATGAGAGAGAGAGAGGAGGAGAGAGAGAGACAAAGAGACAGACGCTAGAAACGGAGAGAGACGAGAGAGAGAGAGGAAGAGAGAGATGATGACGAGAGAGAGAGGGTTATTTTAAAGGTTACACTAGATAGCTGAAATAAAATAAATAAAAGATAATTTGAAAAAAAAGTAAGAACACATTTAAAAATTCTTTGAAAAGATTTGATGTTAAAGTAGTGGGAGGAAGGGTTAAAAACTAAAATAGCGCATTCGTCAGTATTTTATTTGATCTTTAAAATGTCTGATGGCAAAAGTTGATGCCCCACCTAATTCCAGATGAGGTAAATCTCAATGACAGAGCAATTGAAAGGCCCGAACATGGACCCGATATATATATATATATATATATATATATAATATATATACTAATATATATATATAATCTATATATATATAATTATATAATATATAGATATATATATAATATATATATACATATAATATATATATATATAGTATATACTATATTACTATAATATATATATATATATATATAATATATATATATAATAATATATATATAATATATATATATATATATAGTATTTTATAAATTAATTATATGTATATATATATATATATATATATATATATATATATATATATATATATATATATATATATATATATATTATTTATATATAATATATATTATATATATATATATATATATATATATATATGGACTGATAATAATATCTATATTTTAAATATATAATCTGATGTTTTTGGATTTTTTCTCTAATATTTGTTCGAGAAGATTAACACTAACTCTTGTTATAAGAAATAGTTTTGATTTTACAATAGTTAAAGAAAATATTGTTTCTCAAATGGTAAACAATCTTTTAAGAAGTCTTAATGATTGAGACTTTAAAATAAATCTTTAACTGTATTATAAGAAATTCGATTATATAATAATATATTCCTTTGGTTTTAAATTATAATTAAAGAATAAAATAGCTCTCCAAAGAAAGAATATCTTGTATTTAAAAAGATTAAGACAAATGATCATATGCAAGAAAGAATATCTTGTATTTAAAAAGATTAAAACAAATGATCATAAGCAAGAAAGAATACCTTGTATTTAAAAAGATTAAAACAAATGATCATGTGCAAGAAAGAAGATCTTGTATTTAAAAAGATTAAAACAAATGATCGTGTGAAAGAAAGAATACCTTGTATTTAAAAAGATTAAAAACAAATGATCATATGCAAATTTTTCGAACTTGAAAAGCCATTCAAATGCCATTTCTTAACTCTGAACAATCTCTTCATCTGATCTTGTTATTATTTTCACTTAGTTTTTTATTATTTCAGGTGTTTTGAAGGAAAAGTTGCATCCGAAGCGCGAATCCATTTAGGCAAAGAACACACAACAGACGACGACACTTCTGGATCCTCAATTTAAAAATTAAAACTTTTCAATTCTACTTTCTCCATCTTATTATATTGAGTTATTTTAACTTTTATTTTAGCTTACATTTCAATAGGAACACTCTTTGCATTCCTTATGCACTCTCTCTCTCTCTCTCTCTCTCTCTCTCTCTCTCTCTCTCTCTCTCTCTCTCTCTCTCTATCTCTATCTATCTATCTCTCTCTCTCACTTTCTTTCTGTCTATTTCAGTTTCTCTCGCTCCGTCTCTGTTAGTCTCTGTCTATCTGTCTCCCTCATCTTTTTCTCTCTCCCTCTATCTCTCCTCATTTCTTCACCAGCTCTCTCTCTCTCTCTCTCTCTCTCTCTCTCTCTCTCTCTCTCTCTCTCTCTCTCTCTGCTCTCTCTCTCTCTCTGGATTTTCGGCATTTTGTTGACTTTATTTCTGTGGTTCTTTATTTTATATGTGCCCTTTCTTTTCTCGAACGAAGGAAAACTTTTTTGCTTGAAGGGAAACAAAAAACTCTCCCACTCTTCCCGCTCTCGTCTCTTGTACCTCTCTCCTTGCCAAAAACTTGTGATAACGCATAAAAGAATAAAATAACCTAAATTCATTTTCTAACTCGTTTAAAAATTTGGCTCCTATTATTCCCGTATATATATAATATATATATAATATATATATATATATATAATTAATTATAATTATATATATATATATGATATATTAAAATATATATATTATATATAGCTAATATATATATATATATATATATATATAGATTAATATATATATATTATATATAATATATATTTATATTTACCAATTTTCCCCACTACTCACGGGCAGAGCCTATTTGCCTAACACTTTTTATAATATATGAATAATATAATATATTATATATATAATATATAATAATAATATATATTTACTATATATAAATATATATATATATATATAATATATATATTATCTTTAGTATTATCACCACTGATGTTTATCAATATATATATATATATATATGAGATATATTAATAAGATTAACAAATACAATGAGATATCAAATTTGATATGACCGTCAAATTATCATTAAATTAAGGCAAACAAATACAATAATTACCTCTTAATTTTATTCTTATTCTGAATATTTCACCATCTTAACATCACACCAACGAGTTACTTTCGAGTATGAATTTTAGGAGTTATAAAGATAGAATATTCAGTAAGAGAAATAGATAAAGATAGCAAAGTCAGGGAAAGTTTTCGAACTGAATTGTACTGCTTATACGTTGTGAATCTGAATTTTGAGAATGCATTTACCATAACAAATAATAAAGGAATACTGCGCTTTCTTTCAGTTGTGTTTCTCACAACACAATATCTTATTATAATAAATATTAAAAACAATAAATATTTAACAAATATTTCCACATGAATATTTCTCATTAATTCTAATCAAAATTACAACTTTACTTGGAGCTAGTCCTGAAGAGAAGAAAAAAGAAAACAAAATGAAATTAACGTACATACCAATTATGAACTGATATGGAGACAAAATTAGCAAGGCCCCTATCGAGTAGAGGTCCACAACCTACCTGTAACTAAATCAAATATATTATACTTTAACCTTTTTTTTTTCACCCCCTAATTACATCCTAAGCCCTTTCTTAACTCCAACAAATATTTTCGATTATTTCTCTTTGTTAGCCCATCGGCCAGTTGCAATCTGGAGTTTACCCATTCCACCGATGTAACTACTCCTCCATCTATTTTTTCTTTTAGTTTAGCAAGTTCGATCCTAAGTATCCTATTTTTAACGCCTTTGGTGGAATTAATACTATCTCTCAATGATTTGCAATCCGTCATTGCTACAATGTGTATTTTGTCCTTTTTTAGGGTTAACTCCTCCCACAAATACTTAATGTATTCCCCCCATTCAATCGCCTCCACCATGCTTAGGGTTTCTGCTGATAAGGTGGAACTCACATTCTTCTTCCATTTCTCTCCATCGTGGATAGCCTTATCCACTATGTTCAGCCAAACGTTCGTCAACCCGCTTCCTCCCCTTAATTTTATTCTTATGTGACCCTTGTGGTCTATTGTTATTGGAATTCTTTGTTTAACCAGGGGATGGTTGCATTCTATATACCTGTTTAAAAAATCTATCCTTGCACCTAACTTATTTAAAACTGTCGTTCCTATCAACCAAAGGATATTTCCCTCTACTACTTCTGTTTCTAGGAACGCTTTTCTTTTACCTAACAATATAGGTATTAAATATTTCCTATTACATTTATATTCTCTCTCCCCAAATATATATGTTTCTTCTACTCTTCTCTCTGACTCTTTCATCTTTTCTAACTCTATTCTATCTAGTGTGGACAATATAGCACCTAGTCAGAATTCTCCCACAACGCTCTTCCGGCATCCTGTATCTACAATAGCACTTATTAAATCCCAGTTATCTTCTTCACAGGGTTTCTCCCCTAATAGCACTATCTCCTTATTCGCCTTTTTCCTTTCACTGCAATTATTAGCCAAGTGACCCTTTTCCTTGCATATATAACATTCTTTGTCTTTCAACCAACATTCTTCTGTACCATGACCTTTCTTTCCACATCCCTCACATTCCTTATCAGTTTTCCTATAGTCGGGGCAAAACCTTTGTGTATGTCCCACTTTCTTACATCTATAACAAGTAATCTTCCTTTGCATACCACTCATATTTTTGTCACCGCCATACCATGTCTTCTCTTTATTTTGACTTTGGTAGCTTTTTCCCATGATTCCTCTCAATAGACTAGTTACCCTAGTGTAGGAAAGATCCCCATCCAATGCTCCTAGCATTATTTTTTCCTCATTGTCAGATAATTTACTCCTTCCCAATAATAAACCTCCTTTATGCTCCTCTCCTAGGTCTGTCATCCCTACTGCAGTACATCGTCTTAAAGCCACATCAAACCTACTCACAAAATCCTGAATTTCCTCGTTTGTGCCTCTCTCTATTCTAAAAAAGGCATTCATGCTATCCATTTTCTCCCTTTTCTTATCACTACTATATTTTTTCTCTAATACGCCCAATATCTTATTCACACCATTCACACCATCACTACCCGCCAACTCTTCTCTTGGCAATCCTCCCACAAGCTCCCAGGGTTCACCACACAAAGCACTTCTAATGGTTAGACCAGGGTATTTGTCCACACTTTTGTTTCTCCAAATCCAATCTTCCACCTTCCCTTTCCACTCTAAGAACCTCTCTTCTCTTCGTCAAACACTATGGAACACTTAATAACCCCTATAACTACCAACTTCTCAACTGATTCATTCGTCGGAAGCCATGAATTCCTCAAAGTAAGTTTAGGGCAAGATTTAGAAGTTTGAGAATAAAGTTAGATTATAAAATATGAGGATATATTAATAAGATTAACAAATACAATGAGATATCAAATGAAATTAAATATTCAAATTATCATATAAATTATAAACACAAATCATAAAAATTAAATGTTAATTTTATTCGTGGTATTCTGAATATTACCATAAAGTAATCATTTGTGGATGTTACTTTGAGTAAATGAGTTTAGATTATTGAAAGATGAAGAATGCAGTGTATTGGAGGGGAAAAAGATACCAAACAGGAAAGTTTTCGAACTGAAATTTACTGCTGATACGTTTGTAGAATACTGAATTTGAAGGAATGACATGTTACCATAAGCAAATATTAAAGGATACTGCGCTAATATCTTCATTTGAATGTTTCTCACAACACAT
>JABUQX010032493.1:22500-30000 GCA_015478945.1 Trachelipus rathkii
CAATATTAGGCATAACTGAGTTTGACCTTAGAAAAGCGCGTCGTGTTGCCATTGTTAAAAGAGTCAAACTCCTCCGCAGTTGGGGGCCCTGACCAAGTCAGCTGCTGACATGACTTGGTCGATCGGCCCCTCTCAACGCGTCGCCGACCTCGGAAACGGGTTCCCCCGCCTTGAAACTCCCTACTTTGACGCCTAAAGCGTCAGAAAACAGGGTGTTGCAAAATGTTGCTTTGCAACATTTGCAACATTTCTCCTGCCGAAGGTATAATCCTTACTATATATATATATATACATATATAATATATATATATATCTTATTTACATTTTGAGATATAGCAACTCTCTAAATATAAATGTATATATAGAATTAAAAGCTATTTGTAGCAATATATAATTTATATTATATATATATATATTTATAAATATATATATATATATATATTATATATATATATATATATTTTATTGCTATATATATAAATTATATATATATATATATATATATATATATATATATATATATATATATATATATATATATATATATATATATATATATAATGCCAAAGATTCAAAGGATGCTTCTATTACATGTTTTGATATATATATATATATATATATATAATATATATATATATATATATATAAGATTATATATATATATATATATATATATATATATATATATATATATATATATAATATATATAGTATATATATATGTATATATAACTATATTATATTATATATATAAATTATAATATATATATATATATAATAATATATATATATATATATATATATATATATAAATTATATATTATAGCTCTATATTTAGATCTTTATATATATATATTGATATATATATATATATATATCAGAGAATATACGAATATCGTTTTCGTCCGTGAGGCGAGATATTGCTAGCCTCAAAAGCACTTTTCGTTCTTGGCTCAAAGGCAATGTTCACTATTTAATTGAGTATAATAGAATAAAATGTTGATATTTTTTGTAAATATTTGATTGTGTATCAGTTCATTATTAAAGAAAAATAATATGGGAAAATAATTGGGTAGTTCTTAGAGCCTTGACTCTTCACCACTGATATATATATATATATATATAGTACTATATATATTAATATAAAATAAAATACTAAAATATAAATTTGTTTATATATATATAGGCTTATATATATAATATAAATATATATATATATATATATCATATATCATATCAGCGCGGAGTTTATGGGATTGCTCTATCATACATGTATGAAGTCTTCCCACACTTCCATGTTCTGATGGAGCCCAAACTTTTCTTTCTCCACCAGTGTGAGGCCACTCCATATCATCATCTCATTCTTGGTTTTCCCACTGGTCTTCTGCGATCCGCTTTCCAATTGTAAAGTCTTGCCCGATATCTTCCACCAATCATTCTACGCCTACGCCCGAACCATCTTAATAGATACTTCTTAACGATTGCACCGATAGGCTACACGCCCAACTTCCTTCTAATGTTGACACTTCTCAAACGTTCCCTCTTGGAAACTATTTTAATTAGTCTGAGAACTCTCATCTCCGCAGCCTTCACCCTAATCCTTGTTCTTGTATTCAACTTCCATTCTTCAGCACTAAATGTCAATGTTGGTCTTAGTATCCTTGTAAATATCAGTGTTTTTACTTTTCTAGGGACATGTCTGCTCCTCATAAGTGGATGTAGCTGTTCTACGCCTTTAAAAAGATTATTTATCCAATTCTTTTTCCTTTTCGCTATGGCTCCATCTTTTCTCATCACAACACCCATATAGATAAACCTTTCCACCTCTCTTAGTCTTGTTCGGCTCACAACAATCTCAACTCCTTCCGTCCGCTAGCTACTCTTATCACCTCAGCCTTTCCTTTGTTCATTTTTCATTCCTAGCTTTTGCTGTATATCTCCCCACTTCTCCATCGCTCTTTGCAGAGCTTCCCTCTATCACGTTACTATTGTTAGGTTATCTGCAAATGCTAGTTCCATTCCCAGTTTCTCTCCCATATCTTCTTCCATCATGCATCTATACATGTGTATAATAACGCCTGACCATACTGTGAACCAGTCTTTCATACCATGAGTTGTTCAACCAGAGCTTTCAGTATATACTTACATATATTTGATGATTTGCACCAACTCCATAATACTGGTCACTTGGTTTTCCAAAGTTTTTCTCTTGCTACAGGATCAAAAACCTTCTCCAAGTTTATGAATGCTACAAACATTCCCCTTGCCAACTCTCAGTTCTTTTCTATTAACATCTTCAGACTGAAGATGAGATTTGCTGTGCTTTTCCCAGGTATGAACCTACTGTATGCTGTGCCTCGCTCGGTTTACTCTCTACACTCCCTCTGAACATTCTCTCTATTATTTTATAGTATAAATTTTTAATATTTACTTTTGTCATTTTTTTAAGAAATTGGGCATATGATGCCTAAATTCCATTCCAATGGTACCTTTTCCTCACGACATATCACATTAGATAGTCTAAACAGTCATCGCATTATGGCCTCTCTCCCCTCTCCTTCATTATATATTTCTGCTGGTAAACCATCTCGTTCGCAGCTCATTCCATTCTTCATTTTCCGCACTGCTATCATTACCTCCTCTATGGTAATTGGTCTCTCTTCAACATCTAACACTATTGATTCTTCTCTCAGCTGCTTTTCACCAGCCCCACCTATAATTCACTGAAGCAACTCCTCCACCTATTCCTTATATCCTCTGTCTTTGAGATCAGCTCTTATGATATATATATATATATATATATATATATATATATATATATATATATATATATATATATATATATATATATATATATATATTATATACTACTATATATATAATACTATACTATATATACTATAATATTATATCGGATGTAGTCAGTAAAGAGTGCTGAAGGAAAAGGAATGTGCAGTTTCGACCAGAGGGAGAGAAGAAAGGTGCATAATAGGAGAGAGTGGCGGGGTTTTGTGAGGGTATGTTTGGGCCTGGCCAAGGATGAACCCTACACTTAACGAATACCACAGGTGATGGCCGTCGCCCTTGAGAAGCCTAATGGTGGATTTCTCTTTTTTTACTACAATGATACTCAATGATATGAACGGGATGGTAGGGGGGGGGGCTTCCCTTTCGATTTTACTCATGTTCTTCTACTAACTTTTCTGTTTCCGGGTGTAAGTTGGGTACCTCACATCTGATCTGGGGAATGGAGGAAGATGAAGAGAAGATATTATATAGTATATATATATATATATATATATATATATATATATATATATATATATATATATATATATATATATATATATAATATATATAATATATATATTATATACCCTAATTATATATATATATAATATATATACCTATACTATATATATATACTATATATATAATATATATATTAAATTAGTTAGGCCTTATGTAGAATCTCTTTGTAAAGATTTTGTTTTCTCACCATGAACGATTCTTATCCTGTCTTTTGCTCCGAGGACGAGCTGCCCTTCTACGGCTAACGAGAACTCCGGAAATGGGCTCAATGAAATAGCCGGGAATGGCCGTCCATTTACAAAGACTAACTCTTGTAAATAGCAAGGTTTCTCTCTTTTTTTTTGTAAATTTTATTGCATTAAGGTTTTCATATATTATTTCGTAACAGAATAAATTTGTTGGGAACAAAAAATGTAAAATGAAAACTCAGGAATATTTTGATAAGTTTTTGTTTTTATTATTATTTTCGTGTTGACGAGATATTTCAAACCTAAATATAATTCCCCGAAATTGGCGTAAATTGTATCAGTCTCTGACGAGGCAACAGGAAATGCTGATTTAGAAGCTTTGAGACTTCCTCCAGCTGTGTTTGATAGTAATGTCTGCGTTCTATTAGTTTCTTCTTCTTCTTCTTCTTCTTCTTCTTCTTCTTCTTCTTCTTCTTCTTCTTCTTCTTCTTCTTCTTCTTCTTCGCATTTTCTTTTTCTTCATTTCATACTATTTTCGTCGTAAGCTTATTAAATTTTAGAGACGAATATATATATATATATATATATATATATATATATATATATATATATATATATATATATATATATATATATTATATATATATATATATATATATATTATATATATATATATATATATATTATATATATATATATATATATATATATATATATATATATATATATATATATATATATATATATATGGTCAGAGTGTCTAAAGCTGACATCATGTAACTCGAGAACGGCAGCACCTACAGTAAAACAAATTTATATATTTTGAATAACCAGAAATTTTAAGGGGTTTTTTTTTTTTTTTTTTTTTTTTTTTTTTTTTTGCATTTATTCGTCGGAAATATTTAAAAAAAAATTTCCCATTTAGGGGGCTCGAGCCACCGGGAGGCCGAGAGACCCAGACTCCTGCATCTTTCGTTTACCTATGTATCCTTTAGCTTAACAGTAATTTTTAACTAAAGAAACCATAGGAAACCCGCCAAAGATGCAGGAGTCGGGTCTCTCGGCTTCCCGTGGACGACGGGGCGGACTTCGTCCCCTCCTCTGTCCCTTGGCGTCGAGCCCCTAATGGGGAAAATTTTTTTAAAAAAATTTCCTGACGAATAAATGCAAAAAAAAAAATAAAAAATTAAAAAACACCTCCTTAAAATTTTCCGCTGATTCCAAATATATAATTTGTTTTACTGTAGGTGTTGCCGTTCTCGAGTTACATGATGTCAGCTTTATGACACTTTATATATATATATATAATATATGTATATATATATATATAATGTATATATATATATATATATATATATATATATATATATATTATATATATATATATAATACTATATATTATATATATTATTATATATATGCAGCGGCATAGCGTGATTTTTTTATAGGAGGCTGAAGATAACTTTGTTTGTTTGCAAGGAGAGAAAAAGATTATTTATATATATACATATATATTATATATCATATATATATATATATATATATTATATATTATATAATATAATATATATATATATATATTATATATATATTATATATATAATATATATATATATATATATATATATAATATTATATAGTATTTATATATTATATATATAAAATCAGTGGCGTAGTTAAGGGATAGGCTGATAGGCATTGCCTATCTTATTTTTAATATTTTTAAGAACAACATTAATAATTAAGAGAAAAACAAGATAAAAAAATATAGAAAAAATGTTAATAAATAGAAACCATAAGCAATTAATCTGTCCAAAAGCTTAAGAAATATAAACAAATTATGAGGTTATTATGCTTTTGCCTCCCCTACTACACCTTAAAGACCTTTTACATCTCCTAGGCACATGGTCGAAGACTGAAATAAAATATATCGTATACCTACATATAAAGGGAGGCGAGCCGCCTCCCGCTCGTGGTACTCTTCGTGCGTCATATTGTGTTGCCATAAATAGTTTTTTTTTAAATTTTCTTTAGAAACCATGTTTCACTTGCAATTTAATAATTATATATATATAGTTATACATATAACTTATATATATAATATATATATATATATATATATATATACTTATATATATATATATACTATATAGTATATATATATATATATTTATTAGAGAGAAGAGAGAGAGAGAGAAGAGAGAGAGAATATGAAGCCTAATGTTGCATGTTAGATTCAGTCGCATTTCTCAACTATTTGAGATTGTGCATGTGATTATTTTTTTGCTTCCCTGTTTTGAATTACTTCTAGATACGTTGTGCTATATGATCTAGAATTATTTTTTGTTATATATTAGCTATGAAATGGAAGCAATGGTTGATTATTTACTGAAAACCAAACTTTAGAAATCTTATTAGAGAACAAATTCAAATTAAAAAATGTGGAAGACCAACACCAAATTTGCAGATAATTAATAAAGGCAAAAATGGAAATCGGAGTTTCTGTCATGAATGGTTCCAAAAAAAAATATGGTTAACGGGGTGTCCTATAAGACAGAAGTTATATTGCTGGCCATGTTTAATTTTTAGCAATAATTCAGTCAAAGACGCTTGGGGAAAAGAAGGTTTTTCTGATATGAAAAATTTGAGTAGAGCATGCAAAAAACATGAAGCATCTCAGAGACATTTAGAATGTACCTTAAAATATAGTAATTTTGGAAAATACAATATTGATCAGGCTTTAAGTGAATCTCATAAAACGCTTATTAAAAAACATAACGAAGAAGTTGACGAAAATCGCCAGATTATGAGAAGGCTAATAGACTGTGTAATTTTTCTTGGTAAACAAGAATTGTCATTCAGAGACACAATTGGAAATTTCCTCTCTTTAAATAAAGCTAATGATGTGAAACTTCTTTCTTGAGTAGAGCTGCAAAAAAACATGAAGCATCCTCAGAGACATTAGCACTGTACCTTAAAAATTAGTAATTTGGAAATACAATTATGCATCAGGCTTTAAGTGAATCTCATAATGGCACTTATTAAAAAAAACATAAAGAAGAAGTTGACGAAAATCGCCAGATTATGAGAAGGCTAATAGACTGTGTAATTTTTCTTGGTAAACAAGAATTGTCATTCAGAGGACACAATGAAAGTTCCTCTTCTTTAAATAAAGGTAATTATGTTGAACTTCTTTCTCTCCTTAAAAAGTACGATTGTAGGCTTAAGGAAGGTGTTCACTGCTCTGGATCTTTTCAAGGTACATCACCTGATATTCAGAATGATCTAATTTCATGCGTGAGTAAAGTTCTCAATGATCATATTACAACAGAAATAAACAGTGCTATGTTTTTCTCAATTCAAGTGAACGAAACAATGGATAAACCTGTAGCTGAACATCTATCCATAATTATTCGTTATGTGGACGAGAAGTGCGACATTCAAGAAAGATTTATTGTTTTTTTTCCAGTGTCTGAAGACAGAGGAGCTGAAGCTATTACAAATATAGTGTCTAAAGTCGTGGAAAATTTTAATGAGGCACGATCAAAATTAGTTGGACAAACCTACGACGGAGCATCAGTCATGGCGGGCGATATTTCAGGAGTGAAAACAAGAATTATGGCAATATATCCAATGGCGTTTTTTACTCACTGTTATGCTCACAGACTGCAATTAATTTTGCTAAACGGAACAAAGATACCTGAAGTAAAGCGATTTTTTTCTCATTTGAATTCATTTCATGCGTTTTTTAGTAAATCGCCCAAACGGATGACATTATTACAGGAAACTTATAAGAAATCAAATCTGGGCGGAAACTTTAAAAAACCTATTGCTCCATCAGAAACTCGATGGAATTTCAAAGAGCGCGCGGTTAGTGTAATTTTAGAATTGTACGAAGTTCTTATCAAAGTTTTTGATGCCGTATCTGAATGGCATAACGACTATGAAGCAGTTACGCTTGCAAATGGCTTAAAATATATACTTTCGGAATTTTCGTTCG
>JABUQX010032493.1:35000-42500 GCA_015478945.1 Trachelipus rathkii
TTCATTTGCCACTTATCTGTATACCAAAGAAGTTTATCAAGATCATTTGAATTTATGCATCCTTCACTATTCCTAACTGAGGTGGCCACTCTATTATCATCTGCAAACTTAGAAACCTTGCATTTAAGTCCCTGGTCTAAATCATTTATATTTATGAGGAACAATAGTGGCCCCAGCTCTGAACCCTGTGGGACACCACTCTTCACTAGTTCCCATGATGACTTATTGCCATTTAGTTGTACACACTGTTTTCTATTCCACAACCACTCTTTAATCCAACCATGTACCACTCCACCTATCATCAGCCTTATGTGGGGAACCTACCAAAGCTTTTTTTTTTATATATATATATATATATTATATATATATAACTATATATATAATAACATATATATATATATATATATATATATATATATATATTATATATATATATATATAATATATATATATATATATACTATATATATCCCCAATAACCTTAATATATGTATATATATATATATATATATATATATATATACTATATATATATGTATATATACTATATATACTATATATATATATATACTATATAACAATTTTTAATACATTAATAATAATAATAATAATAATAATAATAATAATAATAATAATAATAATAATAATAATAATAATAATAATAATAATAATAATAATAATAATAATAATAATAATAATAATAATAATAATAATAATAATAATAATAATACATAAAAAGGTTCCCATTAAATACTTAATTTATTTCAAAGAAAACTTAAATTTTTTGCCATATCTATTTTAATTGTTTAAGCGTTTTTCATAATATCAAATAGGGGTTCAGCGACAAATTTAGAGATGACTTCTGTATGTTATATGATTATACATTTTTCGCGCAATTTGATTGGTTGTGAAATAATGGACATTATATAATAAACTCAATGATATATCATGCTTTCACCAATTGATCCGACAAATTTGGAGATTACAGATATTATATTAATATTAATTCATTTTAATTCGCTTTTTCAAGCGCAATTTATATATATATATATATATATATATATATAACCAACAACATATATATATATATATATATATATATATATATATACTTAACATTAAATTATCATATAAGTATATAACGATATAAATATATATATATATATATATATATATATATATAAAACATATATAACACTATATATATATATACCTACCTACATACCTATATCTATATATATATATATATATATATATATATATATATATAACCTATATATATACTATAATAAAAATAAATCAATAAAATTTTAAAAAAAAGTGAGTTATTTTTTATATCATCTGGTCAGTCATCTCGGCATCAATAGATGACTGGACGCTTCGTCACTGGACTTGCCAGCTTTACGACTTGTAAATGGGGTCGTCGTCGGCCGGGATGTCTCCGCTTCGCTTCGCCCTATACGCCGTACCCCTTCCCTTCTACTTCCATAATCTTCAGCGTTACGAACATTGATCTACGAGTTTGTTAGTAAACAGGAGTCTGAAATACATTAATGCCAAATATTCGAACTAAATTTCACAGCTTTAATAAAAAAAAAAAAATTTTTTTTGAAGTTTTGGGATATAAATAATAAAAATCCTGAACTAACCCAACCCAAGCCTAACGGGAAGCAAAACCATCTAGAAGTGTGAAAAATGACCTAATTTAAAATAAAAAAAATGTTTGAGTTAGGTTTTCGAAGCAATTATCCTTTCACTGCAGCTTGGCCACATAATAAAACAAAATTTAAAGATTGTGCCTTTAAAGATGAAGAATCTTCACTCAAAGTGTCCCACAATTCAAGATCTTTAAATCCTGCTTAAGAAATCTATAAACTCGCTGCAATGAGATTTCCATTCTAAAATATCAATCTTCAATTTTTTTTTTTTTTTTTTTTTTTTACAGAGATAAACACCGTCACTCACGGGCAGAGCCCTAATCAAGGAGGAGGTGTACTCGTTTAACGTCCGAGCAGGACGAAGCCAAGCCCAAGGGGAGAATAGCTCACATTCTCCCACCCGACCAGTTACGAACCTGGGACCCTCGCTTTGTTTGGCGAATGCTCTAACACTGAGCTATCGGGCGCTTTTATATAAATAAATATAAAATACATAAAAAAATTTTTTTTAAATATATACACATATACAAATATAAATATCACCATTATTACTATTATTATTATTATTCTATTACCACTATCACCATCATTACCATTACCATCATTATTATCACTATTATTATTATCAACATTACCATTATCACTATTACTATCATTATCATTATTAATATCATCATTATCATTATTATTATTATCAACCTTATTATCATAACTATTATTATTAACACTATCATTATCATTACTATCATTATTATTATTATTACTGTCATATTTAGTATCTATTAAAAAAATTCACTTCAATTCTTCTTCCTGTAACTTTATATACAAATGGAAATAGCCCTTGGTGGGAAGAAAAACTGAATATCTGAGGGGGTCCCCAGTCCCTAGAGATGTTTGAAATAGCCCCTTTCACGGGTAAAGTCCTGGATGTGTTCATTATAAGCCCAACTTTTACTGCGTAGATTTGAAGATATATGTATCAATGTCCAAATTTTGAAATATTGCCAAAAAAAGATTATATTTTGCGAAAAGAATAGGTTTCATCTGTTTCAATGCTTCACACCTCAGTTTAGAATCATAAATTTAATAATAATTTTAAAATTTTTATCAAATTAAAATCGAAGTATTTAATGCAAATAAATTTTTTCAATTCTGATTTTTTCAAATCTTCAATGATGTTCTTGCTTGCTGTACAAATCCTCAAAAGCAAATCATATCTCCTTTCTAACACTAGATGGTAAAATCGTTCTCCATATTTATATTTCCTCTTCTCTTTCCTTTACCTTCTTCTTCTGATTTCATCACATTCTTGCAATTTTAAATGCGACTTGTCAGAACGACATCCAGGAGCTATTTGGAATCTGGAATAATCACGTGGTCTATGGGGTCTATTAAATATTCTTTTTTATTATTATTTTAGAGAACGATTATTATTATTAATGTTTTTTACATTTATAATTTTTAAAAGCAATGTTTATTAACATCACTTTCCAACGAATTTTAAAATAATAACCGTAATATGAACTTTACATGGTAAGCATTTGGTTTCTTAAATATACTTGTATCTTCAAAGGTTCCAATAATGTTAATGAAGATTACCGCCAAAATCTTTTAAAGTATTTTATTTTTTGAAGTAAGCATGGTAAGCATTTGGTTTCTTAAATATACTTGTATCTTCAAAGGTTCCAATAATGTTAATGAAGATTACCGCCAAAATCTTTTAAAGTATTTTATTTTTTGAAGTATTTTATTTCTTATGCATTGATTCAATTAATATATCAATTAAATTAATTACTAGATTAAATTAGATAAAGTATATTTTCATTTGTTTGTCGGTACTTTTCCAATATGTGATCTACCAAAATTCTATGATATGCCATTTTATAAAGGTGATCTACTAGGATAAAAAATTTAAATATCTAAAATATTTAATATTTAAAAATTAAGGAAATAATTTACACAAATCGTAGATCCATCTAGGTTAGGTGGAGGTTTACGGCATCGTCGATCCACATAGATTAGGTCTCGGTTTAGGACTCTGTTAGTTCAGGTAATGATAAGCTTTGTTAAGTACACACAGAGTAAATTTGTGCATACTTAGCAAATCTAACAGTCTATGACGATGCCACTAGACGCTTGTTGGTCTACGTTTGCCATAGCTAACAGATAGTTGACGGCCACAAATAATATATATATATATATATATATATATATGTATAACTGCTCTGCTATATAACCAACACTTATATATATATACTGCTGCTATATATATATATACTATGCTATATATATATATATTATTATTATATTAATTTTGTTACGTAAAAAAACTATCGATTATCGAAAAAATAATAATGCTATCGATGGTTGGTTGGTTGCCAACAGGTAGATCACATATTGGAAAGAAAACAACTCGGTATGGCACATTTTGGTAGAGCACCTGATCATCTATATATGTCGGCTGATGTTTGTTTAATCTGAGTTCCATGAAAGTCAAGAAATTTAAAGATATTATTGACTGTACTTTCAAAACAATATAGCTGCAGCCGGATGTAAATCCAGATTTTCGGGGAACACGCACAGTAATTTAGACTTTAATTTAAAATAAATAAATTAAATAAAAATAGAATAAAGATAACAAAGGATGGGAAATAAAATTATGCCTAAAAATGAAAACTTCGATGAAGAAAAAGTTGGAGTAAAAGCAAAAGTCACAATTTCATTAAGCCAATCAAGCTCGTGGTCAAAGGCCGCCAAAATATTAAGTTAGAGGAATGTAGATTTCTCTTCTTTGTTGTGCGAAACTCCAATGTATTCATTTATTTATTTATGGAAATTGGAATAGATGAACTTAGCGTTAATTTGAGCCTACACTTATAAATAAATATTCAAATTCTCTGCTAACTTCCACAAAAAAGTTTTGGTTTGTTCGAGAGAAGTGCGTGTGTTTGTTCTCCGTTGAGAATGTAGTATAGTGTTGAAGCGCATTTTCTAAGGTAGCGAGTTCTTTTTAAGCGTAGGGAAGAAGAACGGCTTTTTGAAAGAGTAAAATTTATTCGTTTGAATATTATTCCATTTAGTTGGTTGGCTTTTATTTCATTTGCATTCCAAAAGGATAACTTGTCTATCAGCTATATATTTTTTTTTATTTTAGAATTTTTATTATTTATTAATTGAAATATATCGTTAAAAATAAAATTAAATTTGCAGGTTTAATTAATGGAACGATCTTGTTAATTTCAATTTAATTGTTATCTTTGTATTCATATAAAAGAATATAAAGTCATTTGCATTTTATTTTTTATATTAACACCAATTTATTATATATTTAAATACAATATTATTTTCTCGTCATATAAACATATTATATATATATAATATATATATATATATATATATATACATATATAATATTATTATATAAAATATATATATATATATATATATATATATATATATATATATATATATATATATATATATATATATATATATATATATATATATATATATATATATATATTATAATAATTTATATATTATAATATATATTTTTCTATATATATTAAATATATATATATATAAATATATATAATATATATTATATATATAATATATCAGACTTTACATTAGGACAGGCGTGTAATTAGAGAACTACAAACCTACGCTAAAACAAATGACATTTTTGTAATCAGTGAAGAATTTTAGTTCAGGAAATGTAATAAAAAAATAGAAAAGTCTTAAAATAAGATTTTCATATTTTTAATAATGTAAATAAATACATTACGATATTTACGACAACTGCTCCATTTCCATTTCTGCAATAGAAAGAGCGCTAGAGTTACGCCAAAAAAATTGTTTTTTTTTTTTAACTTAAATTAAAATACCCCCCGGAAAACCGCAAAGATGGAACGAGTCGTGGTCTCTCGGCCTTACCGGGGGACGACGGTGGACTTCGTCCCCCTCTGTCCCACCGTCGGGTCGAGCCCCCTAAAAAAAAAAAAAATAAAAAAAAATTAACATATTTTCTCGAGGGAATATAAAAAGCAATTTTTGGCAAATCTGGCGCTCCTTCCATTACAGAAACGGAAATGGAGCAGTTGTCGTACATATCGTAAAAACATGAAAATCCTCTCGTTTAAGACTTTTCTATTTTTTTCTATTAACATTTTCTGAACTAAAATCTGACCAAGGCTTTAGGAAATATCATTGTTTAGTTGTAGGATTTGTAGTTTCACTAATTACACGCCTGTCCTAAAGTAAAGTCTAACTATATAAATTATATTATATAGTATATAATTTATATATATATTATATATATATATATATATATATATTATATATATAATATATATATATTAGAGCGCATTTACCTTTGGATATTTTAAACGTATTTTTAATAATCAAAAGCAAATTTTAGGTTTTATTTCTGATCAACAGTAAATTGTGTTAGCTTGAAGCCTCTCCGATTCTGCTTGTCTTTGTTGGCACAACAAGTAGTCTGCTCAACATATTGTTGCTAGTGAATATAGGCTGACCTTTTAGTAAAATTACGTGGAAACTCTGTAGAAAAAAAGTAATGGATGTTGACAATCCTGACCCTTGAGAAAAGAAAACGAATTAACATTGTGGATCACACCTTCATTAAGGACGAAGAAGACCCCCCACCACAAAAATAAAACCAGAGAAATCTTGGTAAATATTTTGAGTATGTAGTTAAAACCAAGATTCGGTCATATATTTTTTGACGAAGAAGATATACTGAGTAAATAGTGATAATAATAATAATAATAATAGTGATAGTGCTATTAATACTGTTAATTTAAATGTTATTGACAATAGTGTTTGTTAGTGATGGTAATATTGTTAATAATTAGTGTTACTGATGGTTATATTGATAATAGTGTTAGTGATGGTTGATGTTAATGATAACAATAATGCTTATGATGGCAGTGTTATATATATTTGTATATATGATTTGTATGTATATATATATATATATATATATATATAATATATATATATATATATATATATATATATATTATATATAGATTTATATATTATATAATTTGTATATATATTTTTATTTATATATATAATATATATATTATTTTTGCATTTATTATTTATTTATGTAAAAGCGGCCTTGTAGTTCAGTGGTAGCAGCTACTCGCCGAACAAAGCGAGGGTCCCAGGGTCGCAACTGTCGCGGTGGGAGAATGCTGAGCTATTCTTCCCTTGAGCTGTTTGCTTCGTCCTTCTTGCTCGACATTAATTGAGTACAACCCTCTCCTTGATTAGGGCTCGCCCGTGAGTGGTGTGTTTATCTGGATAAACACACCGCTACACGGGGCAGATATATATATATATATATATATATATATAATATATATATATATATATATATATATATATTATATATATAGTATATATATATATCTATATATATAATAAAATATATATTATATATATATTTATATATTATATATATAAATATATATATATATATATATATATATATATATATATATATATTATATATATTAGTATATAATTATATATAATATTATATATATTTATTATATATATTATATATATATATATATATCAGTGCGCTCGTGAACCAAAAACATGGGGAGGCACTTCAATATATATATATATATATAATATTATATATATAAATAATAATATATATTATATATTATTATTATATAATATATATATATATATAAATATATATATATATATAATATTATATATAAATCTATTTTAACAGTGAAGTATTCCGTCTTATTGTCTGCTGTTAACGCGGGGAATATTATAAAATAAAGATTTCGTA
>JABUQX010032494.1:7500-24334 GCA_015478945.1 Trachelipus rathkii
AGAGAAGAGAAGAGAAGAAGAGAAGAGAGAGAGAAGAGGATAAACCTAATATATTTGTTTCAATATTAGCAACATAAAATACAGCAGAATACTTCCTGCCTAAATTAAGATCAAATTCAATTGTTTTTATATCATATATAGCAATTTTTGAATTATTGGCTGCTAACATATAACCTAGGGGGGGCTTGCTATTTGCAAGAGCGCTCCCAGCATATATATTTTTTACTGACCCACCGTCAACAAGATAATTTACCTTATTTAATATGTCATGTACCGTATACAATGTCAAGTCGTCAATCTTACAAACTTTCCTGTCTATCTCAACATCGGCGGTAACAGTCTCACTTCTAAAGCAGCGGTCGTTAACAGCGCTCAAAACAGTTGGATCTAACAAGATATTTGTTTCATTGCTCTCACTTTTCATCATTTGGTCCATAACACACATATCATTTGATAAATTTTCTTTAAAAAAGACATAGCCCGCATGCGAAGGGTCTTTAGTGGGGGAAAAAAATTACACGTAAAACGGATTTTAAAATTTTCACTAAACCCTCTTCACAACAACTTCAAACCTTTTCACCAACATAATAGAAATTGAACAATTATTAAAAGTCATGGATACAATGGGATATCACATTTTCATTAATTGGAATATTTTTATTCTCCAAAATACTACTACTTTTTTGTGATAAAGTTTTAGTTTTGTTTTAAGAAAGCGCATGCAACCCTTTTACAATCTCATTATTTAATACTTGTCTTTTTCAAAAATTTTATTTATAGGATCATCTTTTTTAATTCCATTTCTATTAATAGTAATAACATTTCCATTTTTATCACTAATAGTTCTGGTATCATTTTTTTCAGTGTTTTGATTGTTAATATTCTGGTTATTATTATTATTATTATTATTATTATTATTATTATTATTATATTATTATTATATAATTATTATAATTAATAACAGTATCTGATTATTATTATTTATTATATTATTACTTATTATTATTATTATTTAATTTTATTGCTCTTATTATTATTATTATTATTATATTATTATTGATTATTTATTTAATTATTATTATTATTATTATGATTATTGTTAATATTTCCAGCACTTGAATTTTCTGAGTTTACTTTAACGCGCTTTTCACCATTAAGGGGACGTTGCGCGTAAGGATTCCTAACAACACTAATGTAATTTTTTTTGGATATTATCAGACCATTCGAAAGAGGAAGAGATTTCTGGACAATTATTTTGTTTCATGACATATGCAAAAAGGTGTTAGAGAGTTTTGGTGTAATTTGCCTTTCTTCCCAAATGATCATGAGTCCAGTATTTTAACATTTTTGAAATCAGCAATTTTTTAAACAGTGCATGTTCTGCTGAATACTACAAAAGTATTTTGCAAGCGAATTCACTGAAATACTTGCCATAGGAATATGTTTTATTGTTGGTAACAAATAGTAGCAATATATTAGAGAAAAAATTTTATTTTAGATTGTTTGTTTAATTTTACAACATTTTTTTTTTCCAAACTAAAATCTCAAAGTTTTTATGGAACTATGGCCATATTATTAAAACAGGCTATGATCATACATCAAAATGTGTCAATGCATACATAAATTGTAAAACAAAAAAAGAAGAAAATAGTGTTGGATTTTTTTGTTATACCCCGTGAGAATACTAAAGCTCAAAATTAAAAAAAAAAGTTTTTTTAAGTAAATTATTTCAATAAAGTTGAACTGTGAACAGTGGCCAACCGTTGGGTATACAACAAATTTATATAATGAAAAAATGTGTATTCTCACACCAATTTTTACAAGTTGTAAAATTTAATTCTAATCAGATGAATAGTAAAAAAATTATATATTCCGTCATTATTTTGAATTTTTTTTTTTTCTTTTTTTTTTGGCAACTAACAAAAGAAAAATCGTAGATGAACATTTTCTATTAAATATCCCAATTAATAACGAAACTTTTCAAGAGCATGTAATAATTAGAGAAAGGATATCATAATAATTGTGTTAAGAATAAATTTTTTGGTTAAAACAGGTTTTTGCCGGCTGTTCAATGGGGAAAAAAAAAAAAAAAACCTTTATAAATTTTAAAAGTTTCTTTGCTGGTTGAAGGTATCCATTGGGCGTAAGAAATATTTAATCTAAATAAAAGATGTGCATATCGTCGAGTTATAAAGGCCATAAAAATTTCATTCTTATCAGATGAATAATTAATATGTTGCGTGACACCAATCCCTGTAAAAAAAATAATTCGGCAACTCAAAAAATAAAAAATCTAAAAACAATTAATTATTATTTTTATAGCGATCAGTTTGAAATTTGCAGAGCGTATATAATTGTGGAAGATAGACATTTTTTGTTTTAAGAAAATTTTGTATACCCAACAGATTTGTCGCTGCTCATGGGAAAACATTTCCAAAGTTTTCAAAAAGTTTTCTCGTGATCAGCGGCAAAACTGTGGTCAATACCAAATATAATCCTAAATAAAATATGTATATTTTGTAGAGCTATACAAACTGTTAAAGTTTCCATTGCAATCGAGATAATATTAAAAAAGTTAAAATGCCACCAGGTTCCTTATTTTTTTTTTTTTTTTTTTTTTTTTTTTGCTACGAAAAAAAATTCATGATAATTTTTATATTTTTTGTTCTTCAATCAATACGAAACTTTTAGATCATATACTACTAGGTCAAGGTTTGCATTTTTTGTTTAGATAAATGTTTTGTAAACTCAAGGGGTTGGCCGCTGCATATGGGGAAACTTTTGAAAATTTAGAAATTTTCCCATGCACAGAGGCAAATTCGTTCTCCATACAAAAAATTTATTTAAACCAAAAAATGTGGTATCTTCCCCAACTATAACTTGCGCCATCCGAAAGTTTCATGCTTGAATCACAATGAATATAAAAAGGTTATCGGGATTTTCATTTATGACTTACCAAAATTGAATCCGCCCCCATAATTACTATTCAAACTATTGTGAATAAATATTTTGCCTGTTAAAAAATACCAGACCACGAAAGAGCATAAAACTTCCTACACCTTGAAAAGTGTTAAAACCTATAAAAAATCATGGAATTGATGATTTCTACCCTCAAAAGTTAGGAAATCCATACGCGCAACGTCCCCTTAATAAGAGGATTGTTAATCACTTGCACTTTTGGGTGAAAGGTGACTTTTCTATTGTGACCTATATTTATAGGACTGCCGCTTGGTGTTGTTGCCGACAGCCGATCTAGGAGTTTTCCGAAGCTTGAGAGACATTCCGTTGGGCGTTCATTTCGCCATTATCGTAAAGTAATGGATAGAGGGGACATTCATTACTTTCACAACGGTACGCTCGATGGAGGAAGCGAGAATGGTAATAACACAACTCCTGTGCAGCATTATTAAAAGTGTTATTAATTCCATTATCATCCGACCTTGAATTCCTATGTTGACTTCTTCCCCTTCTCATGTTTCTATCCTCAGCTGAGTGGCGTTGACCTTGAAGAAGCAGCTGTATCGAACCCGCCATCTCCGTCACTGCCTTTGTAAGCTCGGCCATCTGGCGCGAAAGTTGATTGTCATGGTTACGGGCAGTGTCAGGTTTGAACTCTTGGTCGCTCGTGAGGCTCAGTCGGTAGGCAGAGTCTTTTTCACGCTTGTCTGTGCTGGCTCGCACAGCATTAACAGATCCCCGCGTCTTTTCGTAGTCTGTTTGTTGGTATTTCTTGTCTTTTTGGATGAAGTTTTTGAACAAGTCATCTGCTACTTTGACCATTCTGTGTATGTTATTTTCTTCAGCCATTGTGTATACACTCATCTGGACGTTTGTCGGAAGTTCTTCGAGAAATAGTTCGATAGCAAATTTAGGGTTATTGTCTACTAAGACGTCGAAATTCTTGTAACCAAGCACCCCTTTGACTCTATTGAGGTATTCACTTGGAAGTTCGTCAGGTCGCATTCCTTGTTTGAAGATTTCCCGAATCCGTTGGCGAAGTGCGGGAAGATAGGTCTGTTCAAGATCGTCTTTCTGAGTGGAAATAGGCTGAGTTGCTTTGAGACCAGAGTGCTTGGCAAAATTGGTGCTAACAGACGAACACGTTCATGTGTATCATCGATGTGATTTAGTTTGAATATTGCATTCGTAGCACTAAGCCAACTAATGACATCATAAGAATCAAACACTGGTAATTGACTTGAAGTTAGATGACTATAAGTCTTTAATGGTGACTTATATTCAGGACGCCTTGGTCTTGTTTCTTGGCGGGAATTTCGCGGCGTCATTTCAAGCTCACTTTCGGAAGAAGAAGCAGATGGCCCTTCTCCTTCCTTGGAGGGTTGATTTTGTTGAGGAGAGGGCGTCTTGCCCTTCCCCCTTTTCCCTTTCAAGGCGTTCTTTGAGTGACTCGCTGGATTTTTCAGAGTCATTCTTTTAGTTGAAACCATTTTGATACTGACTAAAATCACTGACTATTTTGTTGAGTCGAATGAGTCAAGCCAAGAGGCTGAAATGTTAAGCCTAAAATGGGAACTTTGTTTGAAAATTTCAAATGTTCGAAGCAGCAACGACTTTTCTGTTACTAACCCGATTTTTTTTCAATTTGAATTTGACAACGACTTATTTCGTATTATTTTTGAGATTATATAGTGTTTATTTCTTCACGTTGTTAACTATTTGATTCACACAGTTTATTTATAGTCAAAATTACACTGATTAATCGCACTTTCTCACTACACAGATTTTTTTTTTCAAACAAATTGATTACACCGGCAATTTTTCACAGTATCTGACTCCAAATCAGGGGGTTTCTAATTAACCACGTTAAGGGGTCAACAGTCACTCGTAGGGATTCACCAGAGATATGAGCCAAGATTAAACAAGGCAATCAAATGAATAATGATGAGTAATCAATTAAATCTGTGATTGAAATGAGATAACTTTCATTTGAGCGTTTATTAAACAGGTAAATCATACTTGACAGGTAACATGTGCGAGTGTGTGTGTGTGTGCGGATTTTTTAACTTTTAAGGTTTTATATACTTTACATATTTACCGCCGTGCTTATTAATTTAGTTAGTTTGTTTCCATTTTTATAAACAATTTAAAATAATTTTCATTTTTAAGGTTTTAATAGCATTTTATTTGCTATATTTTTACTTTATCATTTTTTTCTGTTCCGAGATCTGTGTGTGTGTGTGTGTTTTGTTGTGTGGGTACAGGTTTTTCAGTAAACACCCAATCCAGTGGGCTTTTGGGAGGGTTGTGCGTATAGTCGATTGTGTGTGTTTATTTGTGTGGGTGTCCGTTTGAATGACTGGACAGAGATGTAGTGGTGGGCGCAGGATGGGGTTCTCTATTGACTTTGCCAACGTCCGTGGCCTGAAAGCTAACCATGAATCTGTGGAATATCTCCTCGCTAACTCTCTACCTAACATTTTATTTACTGTCGAGACCCAGCTAGCCAGCGGGATTCTTTTTCAAATAAACTTAATATCTCCAAATATAACTTTTTCTATAATTTCAGACTAAATGGTGGAGTCTGTGCCTATATGAACATTAACACTCCTGTAACACATCTTGGGAGAATCTTGAATTCTCCTAATTTTCATGTCTATGGCCTTAAATCTTTCTCCTACTTACATACCATTATCTTGTGTTTCTGCTACTTCTCCCCTAACGGAACAGATTTTCACCTTCCATTTGATATCTTTACTACTTTCTCATGAGACTGTACTTCTTCCCAATCCAAATTGCTGAGATCCACTTTAGGGGAGTTTCAACGTACTCACACTGAGTGGTTGGCTCCTCTCATACTGATGCATGAGGGGAGGGGCCATAACATTCGGTATTCTCACAAAGATTTGAAACAGCTAATTAAGGAACCTTACACATACCAGATCGTCCTAACCAATTCTTAAACACTCTGACCTATGTTTTACCACTAATCCTTCTCGATATAAATACACCAATTTCCCTCCTATCGGTAATTCTGACCACAATCTTGTAGCTCTTATTTTAAAACTTTTCTCCAGCAGCTCCACCATGCCCTAAAACGTACTTTCTGGCACTTTAATCGGCTAATTGGGGGCGTTGCTGTTTCTTGCAAACTATACTTGGAGTGAATCTTGGCTTGACTCGGAGGATTGCTTCGCTCACTGCTGAAAGGGTAGGGCAGTAATCGTCGAGGGTATGAGCGGGTTCATTCCATCTTTAACTAAATCTTTTTCTCCACAAAATCCATGGTTCGATGGAGGAATGTTCTCGCCTCCATTTAGGAGAGAGCATTGCCTTCCGGGCATGCGAAAAACCTCTCGTTTCTCCTATACTCTATACTAATTTCCATTCTGCTCGAATCCGTTGCAGGGCTATTATTCGACAGGCTAAGCGCGCTTTCACCAAAAGAAAGTGCGACACACCTCCCCCCTACTAATGGTCGAGGTCTCCTACTTGATAAAAATTCTGGCCTCTTGCCAAAAAAACATCTTCTAATAACTTCTGTAAATCTGCCTTTCCTCCACTTATTCTCTCTGACGGTTCTGTTGCTAACTCTCCTACTGAAAAGGCTAATCTCTTCGGCCTCCTTTTTTTTCATCTAATTCTACCCTGGACGATTTCGGCATCCCTCCTCCTGCTTCTTCTCCTCTCAGATTTCCTATGCATCTTCCCGTGATTACGCATGACCGGGTGCATGGAATCCTGAGATCTATGAACGTCAGGAAGGCTAGTGGCCCGGATGGCATTCCTCTCCCCGTGTTTTGAGGGAGTGTGCTTCTGAGCTGGCCCCTGTCCTCATTCAACTCTACTCTCTATGCCCTAATACTAGTACATTTAATCAGTGCTGGAAACGCGCATATGTCCAGCAAATACCGAAAAAGGGTAGCTGCTCTGATCCTTCTAACTACCGTCCTATAGCTCTCACTTGTATTCTATCTAAAATCTTTGAAACTCTTCTTAACTCTCATTTCCTGGATCATCTGGAGTCTCATTCCCTTCTTTCAGATCACCAGTATGGCTTTCGACGCTCGAGGTCAACTGGTGACATACTATCCTATCTACTGATTTATTGGTCTCTGCCCTAGGACTATGGGAGTCTCGGGGTGGCGCTCGAATTATAAAGGCTGTTTGATCGAGTATGGCATGCGTCGCTACTCTCTATGTTCCCTTCCTTTGGGTTTCCTCCTCTTTGCTTCTCTTGTCAAGTTTTCTTCTGGTCGCTCCATATCAGCACTCGTTGATGGAGCGACTTCTTCCTCCTTTCCTGTTAATTGTGGTGTTCCTCAAGGTTCTGTTTTATCTCCAACTTTATTCTTACTTTCATCAACGACCTCCTCAGCTGCACTTCTAACTCTGTTCACTCTATATTGCCACGAACTCAACTCTCCATCTTCTACTCGCTTTAAATCTTGCTCCCTCTTTTGCATCTCAGAGTTGCCTCTCGTCATCAGCTTTCCGATTCTATTCTTGCCGACCTGTATGGGATTTCCCGGTGGGGTCACTCAAATCTTATAAAATTCAACTCTTTGAAACCTCAACTTCTTTACATCTCCCTCTCAAATACACCTCCTAACTTTCCTCTTCATTTCGACGGCTTTACCCTTTCACCTGTTGACAACATAATTGAGAAGGCGCGTTCAAAGAAGCTGGGGGTTTTCTTTAAGTCATGCAAAAACTTGATTAACAAAGTGATGACAAAGATAATGGGAAGTTCTTTACAGGTTGCGGGAATTTTTTTCTCTGCACCACGGCTACTCCAGTTATATAAGGGCTTGTTTCGCCCTTTTGGAGTACTGTTCTCACATCTGGGGGGGGGGTGGCTCCGGCTCCACCCTTCTATTGGATAGAGTTGAGTCTAAAGCTAAGAGACTAATAAACTGTCTCCTACTTTCAAACTCTCTTGACCCCTTATCTCTGAGACGAGACGTTGACGCACTATCGTTTTTCTATAGGTACTACGACAGCAGAAGCTCAGGAAAGTTGGTATCTCGCATTCCACCTCCATTGCGTAGCCCTCGTAATACAAGGGGTGCCATGCTCTCGCATGAATTTTGCGTGAGCATTGAAAATCCCAGACTCGTTCGTTGTGGTGCCTCCTTCTTTCCAGCCACTTCGGTCTGTGGAACTCCTTGCCATCTGTTTTTCCAACTGCATTTAATCTTTCTCTCTTTAAAGCCCACGTCTGCGCTCACCTGAGAGATTTTCGTTAGGCTTGGGCTTGGGTGGGTTTTTATGTATTTTATTTTCTGCCCCCAAGATTGAAAAGGACAATCAAATGAATAATGATGAGTAATCAATTAAATCTGTGATTGAAATGAGATAACTTTCATTTGAGCGTTTATTAAACAGGTAAATGATATTGACAGGTAACAAATGAGATTTTGTAATGAATAGAATGGCAATTGGCACACTAATCAGCTATGAATTAACTTTAAACAATCGTAATTATAGCAATTTTAATAGTGGGCACAGAACCTATTCTAAAATGACCTCTCCGTATCGAAGTCCTAACTATACTCCCGAATCAGTCTTGGCTTTGGGCCCTCGTTGGACTCCTCCCCCAATCAGATCCAAACTTTGGCATTTTCTCCCTGAATGGGAAAGTGCAAGCATTTCTTTTCTAACAGTTTTCATTATTTGAAATAGGTTCACCAACGGCTATTATTTGTGTACACAAGGAGACTTGCAAGTTTGCCTCGTACATAGATGTATACACACTATGACATGCATGCATATGCCTTACAAACCTTCCCTGATCTTAGTTTTACTCCATATATATATATATATATATATATATATATATATATATATATATATATATATATATATATATATATAATATATATAATATATATATATATATATATATAGGCCCTGTATATTTTAGAAAAATCAGTTGATTTTTTTTTTTTTTTTTTTACAATTACTAGTATATGACACTAACAATGAATTTAAGTGGTGACGGGCATAATTTAAAAGTTCGAAATATATTAAATAATTTTTTAAAAATCACTTTTATATAAAAAAAATCAAAAATGAAAAATCTCGAAAAGTACGACACTTAGAGAAAAACCAATTACAAATTTGAAGTAAGCGTATAAAGCTTATTACAAAAATATAGAAAAAAAAATAGGGGGGCTCGAGCCGACGGGGGACGTTTTCCATACCCCGTAGGGGAGGGGCGGAGGAACCCCAGCGACACCTAAATACCAAACGGGGGTTCCGGAGACCCTTCACGGAGGGGAAATAGTCCCTACCCTGTCGTTCCCGTGGAAGGCGAGAGACCCCGACTCCTGCCATCTGTTGCGCGTTTACCCTTGGGTATTCCTTTAGTTAAATTTTTTTTTTTTTTAAACTGACGGAGTCGTATAACGTAACTGGTCCTTTATATTTTTGAATCATGTCCGTCACCCCTTAAATTGATTGTTAGGATCATATCCTAGAAATATATTTAAAAAACAAAAAACAAAAAAATATCAAAACTGACGGAGTCGTAAAACATACAAGGTCCTATATATATATATAATATATATTATTATATATATATATATATATATATATATATATATATATATATGGCTTAATATTAGATAGACTGACAGATTTGGTTTTAAACTCAAGGTTTGTCCTCTTTATTAAATAAAACTAAAGACACATTATTCGGACAGTTTTCGAAGCACTTGTAGGAATGCCGATATATATATATATATATATATATATATATATATATATAATATATATATAATATATATATATTATATTATATATATATATACATAATATATATTATTATAATATTATATATATAAAATATATATATATAAGATATATTATTATATATATATATATATATACTATATAATAATATATATATTATATATATATATATATATATATATATATATATAGTATATATATATATATATATATATATATATATATATATAAAATATCGATATATCGATAATCGATATTTTAATGAAATATGAAATTGCCCCCGATACTATCACATTATATATATTATCAGTAGGTCAGATAGATAGGAATATTGTCGGGCAATTTTTTGTATGACCTTTTAGAATTGAAAATAAATTAATGTACTATTTGTGACGTTTTCGAGCATAAAGCAATCCAGCAATATTTTAAAAACAAGTTATTAGTCATTTTCCTTAAAAAAAAATTTCCACGATAAATATTAAAAATATGTATGACTTTAGAAATAAATTTTGCTAAATACAAAGCAATTTAAAAATGGGTTTGTTTTTTGGAGGGAAATTTTGACGGGAAAGGTACACTAAGCACACACACACAAGGTGGTTCGAAAATTATAACATTGGATTGAAGTACTAATAATATCTCTACTATGATACTATCGGTCAAAAAAATATCGCATTAAAAAAATATTGTATATATATATATATATATATATATATATATATATATATATATATATAAAAAAGAAAAAAAAAAAAACAAAAAAAAAAATAAATATATATATATATACTACTTATATTTGACAGGTTACCAAAAAGGAAGGAAAAACTATAGGACTTTAGAGAAAAGTTTATTTAAAAGAAAAGTTTTTTTTATATATGTAGAACATGAAAAGCAATTTATTTTAATTTTTTTTTTTTTTTTTTTTTTTTTTTTAAATTACTTCCAGAGACGCATGCTTTGCCGTGGTACTTTTTAGATCGTGCAACATTTTTTAATGGTTTGCGAGTTTATATTTATTTTTTATTTTTTTTAAACTAATGGGAACCCCAAGGGTATACCGCACCGATGGCAGGAGTCGGGGTCTCTCGGCCTTCCGGGGAAGGACAGGGTAGGACTATTTCCCCCCTCCGGGGAGGGTCTCCGGAACCCCCGCTCTTTGTATTTGGGGTGTCGCGGGGGTTCCTCCGCCCCTCCCCTACGGGGTATGGAAAACGTCCCCCCCTCTGTTCCCGTCGGCCCAACCCCCTACTGCCATTAAATAATATTTTATATAATAAAGTATTTTTAGGTTTTAAGGGGCTCGAGCCGACGGGGAACACAGGGGGACGTTTTCCATCCCGTATAGGAGGGGCGGCGGGACCGCCGCGACACCCCCGGGGGGGGCAAAGAGCGGGGGTTTCCGGAGACCCTCCCCGGAGGGGGGAAATAGTCCTCCCCTGTTGTTCCCCGGAAGGCCGAGAGACCCCGACTCCTGCCATCGGTGCGGTATACCCTTGGGGTTCCCATTAGTTTAAAAAAAAATAAAAATAAATATAAACTCGCAAACCATTAAAAAATGTTGCACGATCTAAAAAGTACTACGACAAAGCATGCGTCTCTGGAAGTAATTATATAAAAAATTAAATTTTTTTTTTTTTTTTTTTAAAACACTGCTTTTCATGTTCTACATATATATAGTAAACTTTTCTTCTAAATAAACTTTCCTCAAAAGTCTATATTTTTTTCTTTCTTTATAGTAACTTTCACATATATATATATATATATATATATATATATATATATATATATATATATATATATATATATATATATAATATATATATATATATATATTATATTACCAGTAGAAATCTTAATCATTGCCGCTACCGTTGGCTCAAAACGGTGAGAGCGACGGAGTCGCATTTGCAAGGTCGCGGTTCGAATCCTAGTTCGTGATATACCTAGAGAAGTTCCCTCCTTGAATTAGGCTATGCCCGTGAGGTGTGAAACTTTTCTTAAAATATATATATATTATATATATATATATATATATAATATATATATATATATATATATATATATATATATATATATATATATATATATATATATATATATATATATAATATATATGATTGATAAAGCTTCAATCCAATTTAAAATTAATTAATAATGTGGGTAATTAGTGAAAGTGAGATTGCGGCAATAGTTTATTAAAAACACAAGTGAAATAATAAGGCACGTCAATAATAATTAATTAGAATGCAATAAGGGCAATAATATACTTAAATTGAATAAACAATGTTAAGAAGCACGATTATATAACGGCTAAGTAGCCGGTTTACTGGCCCTACGTACTGACTCTAAAGCGTCTTGCTTGCACGAGTGCTAAAAGCTTAATCCTTCTTAATTAGGTTATTATACACAGTTCATTATAATATAAGATTGTTATTAATGACTCTATTGTTATTACATGATTATTAATAATTGAGTAATTGTAGGAGATGTGGGATGCCCGCCCCGCGTCTGACGACCCCTTGGATCTGAGGCATTCAATTTTGAACCTCTCTTATTGGCTAATTATAATCCTTTCTTAATAGTTTCAAGTTGGCGGCAGCAGGTCAAGCTTACTTCTAAGTTTGTTATACAATACACATGGAGATAATGGAGTCAGTCTCCTTACATGTGTGTGTACCCTTCTGAGAGATTAAAACATGCCCATTAAAAAAATTGGTTTAAATATTTGTTCATTATATATATATATATATATATATATATATATATATATATATATATATATATATATATATATATATATATATATATATATAATATATATATATATATATATATATATATATATATATATATATATATATATATATATATATATATATATTATAAACCCCAAAATTTATCCTCTAGGGCTCCTAAAAATACTAGCTGATTAAGATGATCAGATGTTAGCCTATTTCGTTCGTCTGAACAAACATTATTTAACAAAGATACCGTACGTTCCCAAGGCACAGAAGTTGCATTGACAGTAAAATATTTCATCGCTACTATAACATAACAGGGAATGCATTTTTACTGTCGATCCAAAACTTTAATGGATCAAATTTTCTTGGTAGGAAAGGCTGATTTAAATATTATTTTATTTCATTTGGCATACTGCCTTGCATAAGTAATGGAGCATTTGGGGTATTTTTAGCAACTTCTTCTTCATGAACATCCCAAAGGTCAACATTTGGTGTCACCTCTTTCAAATCAGTCTCTTCTATTTGCGGAGGAGACTGATTTCCCAAATCCTTTAAATTCTCAAGGACTTCTTTACTTATTTTTTGGATAATTTCAAATGCAATCAAGAAAGATTTCAAATGTAGTTTTTTTAAATCTTGGATCGAGAACTGTTGCAGCTGCCAACAAGTCATTTTTTTCTAGAACTCCTAATCATTCATTTACCAGGGTGCATAGAGTTTGCTTTAGCAGCATTAAAATCACACTAGACTTGGGGTTTATTTTATCCATTTTTTTTCTTAAACAATTGCACATGGGAATTACCATGCTCGCGGTTAAGTATTTTTCTCCCGATAATTCTTTTGTAGCCGATTCGAAGGGTTTCAATAGCTCAAAGGTTTTGTAATTTCCTATGACTTTTTGCTAATTTTATTATGTCAACTAAGTTAACAATTTCTTTTTAAAATATATATATATATATATATATATATATATATTTATAAATTTATAATATATATATATATAATTATATATATAATATTAGATATATTATATATATTATATACTATATATATATATTAATGGCGTATTCAGGATTACCTTTAGGGGGGGGCAAAGGTTGAGTGATATATATATATATATATATATATATATATATATATATATATATAATATATAATAATATATATATATATTATATATAATATAATATATATATATATATATAATATATATATTATATATATATATATTTATAAAATTATTGGTCTTCAAAATTGCTGTAATATTTCTTTTTATTTTCTGCAATTTTTTTTAATGTGTTGTCTGCAGCTGAAATATCAACGGGTACGCCTTCCGTGATTGATTTAGCAGCTTTGGCAGCCGCCAAATGGTATCGACATACTTAAAGTTCTAGCGGAGAATAAGGTCAGAAGAATCCAGCTGTAGAAAAGCCCAAACTAGTTGACTTTAACCCAATATGAAAACGAAAACGCATTAAAACTTTAGAAAAAATAATATAATACGTTATTAATAGTAATTACTTCATTATCTATCAATTGATGTATTTTTTTAGTTTTTCTACTACTGAACCCTTAAAAACGTTGTCTGGCAAACATATAAGGTTTTGCAAATTTTATTATGTCACTAAGTTAACAATTCTTTAATTAATATATAAATAATATATATATATAATATATATATATATATATATATATAATATATATATTATATATATATATATTATATATATATTATATGGATATTTTTGGTTTCCAACCACAACTATCATCGATCCATATCTCAAAAAACTACAAATAGCTAACAGTCAAACGCCAGAAAAGAATTACATTGTTGGAAATCCTGGCAAAATTTATTGCGGAAACTAAAAAAAAAAAAAAAAAAAAAAAATCAATCTCAAAAACTACAATAGCTATAGCGAAAAGGAATACATTTTTGGAATCCTTGTAAAATTTTAGTTAGGAAAATGTAAAAAATAAATAAATAAATAAATAAATAAATATTGGCTATTTTTTTAGGAGCAGGGACATAGTTATATTATATATATATTATATATAATATATATATAATATAATATATATATACTATATATATATATAAATATATATATATATATATTATTATTATTTTTATAAAGGTTTTACACGGCAATGTAGGGGGCTCGAGCCGACGGGGAACACAGGGGGGGACGTTTTCCATACCCCGTAGGGGAGGGGCGGAGGAACCCCCGCGACACCCAAATACCAAAGAGCGGGGGTTCCGGAGACCCTCCCCGGAGGGGGGGAATTAGTCCTACCCCGTAGTTTCCCGGAAGGCCGAGAGACCCCGACTCCTGCCATCGGTGCGGTATACCCTTGGGGTATTCTTTAGTAAAAAAAAAAAGCAAAATTTAATAGTCTATTTATTTTAACGAGTAACCAATAAAAGGTCTCTAAATAGGCTATCTAATCATATTACTATAATTATTAACAATAAGTTTTTTTATTTTTTTTACATTTTCCTTTCTAAAATTTTACCAAGATTTCCAAAAATGTATTCCTTTCGCTGTAGTCTTATGTAGTTTTGTGAGCATATGGAGTTAGTGGCTTTAAACCAAAATTGCCAAAAACCCATATATATATATATATATATATATTATATATATATATATATATATATATACTATATATATATATTATATATATATATATATATATATATATATATTATTTTTAAGTAATCCCTAATCATGGCCCTGAATTAGCAGTGGAGGTGATTTTACAAAGGGAATAAAACTTCTAGTAAAGTAGAAAAACCATTCGACATTTTAACCTAAACATTTCTAATTCAGATAAAATAAATTTAATTAAAGATTAACATTTAACATCAAAACTAATATATATAATATATATATATTATATATATATAGTATATATATATATAATATATATATATATATATATATATATATATATATTTATATAATATATATATATATATATATATATATATATATATATGATACTTTCTTTGCTTTTTTTAAATATCTAATTTGAAAAGTAAAATACGCAATAGGTATATTTCATGAAAATGTTCTTCCCCTATAGGCCTCTACTTCTTCTATTGTATGATCATCTGACCTCCTTCCCTCCTCCTTCTGAGTCAGACAAAATGTCCCCCATCATCCAAGAGCGAATGAAAAATACACACATTTTCCTAAAATGATATTTTATGAAAAAAGAAAACTGCTAAAAATTTCTAGAAGTAAAAAAAATATATCGTTGATTCGATAATGTGGATAAAATATTGATATATCGGCTGTAAAAATATCATCGATATTTTTTTTTTTATTAAAAATAAAGACATTATGCGGACAGTACCCTAAGCAGTTGTTATTTAACCTTTATTGAAAATGGATGTGTTAGACTTAGATTGTATATTTTCTGATAAAACAACGTTGCTAGCATTTATAATGTATTTATAAGTTAATTTTAGATTCTAAAACTTGTGTTTGTGATAAGGAATGTAGTATTTATAATGAAAATTTTAATTTTTATTTCCGGTGTACTAAAAGTAATTGTCGAAAGCGATTTAAAATGTGTCCTGAAGGGTATTTTTTTTATAACTCTCGCCTGTCTTTTAATAAAAGTAAGATTAAGAAGTGTATATATATATATATATGGTAATTATTTCCAATAACTGCCTCTAAACAGATTTTTATAAAAATCACAGCATAGACTCTAAAAAAATAGTAATGAAGAATAAAAAAAAAATTATTTGTCGGTCTCTTTAGGAAAAAAAGTTACAAACTCTCAAAGTTGTAAAAAACCCTATAGGATTTGTTATTAAAAAAAAAACGAAAATTTTTTTTTTTTGAAAATCACAGGATATACTCTAAAAAAATAATAATGAAGAATAGTGAAAACGAAAATCGCGGTCTCTTTAGGAAAAAAAGTTACAGCTCAAAGTTAAAAATTTTCCCATAGACTTTCTTATAATAAAAAATTAGTGGTGGGCTTCGTGCTCGTTTTAGGGCCATCCTAGTTCAGGTTATGATAAGATTTGTTAATTCTACATAGATTTTCTCAGTGTGTGTATACCTAACAAAACTATCATAACCTGAACTTAGAGGGCCTGTAAATGAGACCTAACCTGGATCGATCAATATTGAAAAGTCTATGTGATTTTTAACAACTTTGAGATGCTGAAACTTTTTTTCCTAAAGAGACCGACAAATAATTTTTTTTTTATTCTTCATTACTATTTTTTTAGAGTCTATGCTGTGATTTTTATAAAAATCTGTTTAGAGGCAGTTATTGGAAATAATTACCAAAGTATTTAAAAAAATTTCTTTTTTAGGGGGCTCGAGCCGACGGGGAACAGAGGGGGGGACAAAGTCCCC
>JABUQX010032496.1:0-16377 GCA_015478945.1 Trachelipus rathkii
GGATTCTTCCTTATACTATCCAAATTTTTGACTTCCAGATATTCTCTTTGGTGATGATTTTCCATATATTTATGAAGTGGCGTTGTACTAAATATTTTTAGTGTACAACCTCGTTTTATTTTTCTGTGGTATATTTTACTCTATTCTAGATTCTGTAATATCATTAATAATAAATGTTTTATGAATAAAGGCATTTTAAAACGATTTTATGAGGTTATTATTATAACAAATCTGCAATTGATCAATGAATAAAATCTTTATCAATATATATATATATATATATATATATATATATATATATATATATATATATATATATATATATATATATATATATATATATATATATATATAGTGTGAGGTTATTCAACTCTGTCATTGAAGGGGTGATTCAGTCCACTCTAAAAATAAAAAAAATTAAAAAAAATTCGCTCATTTAATAGCCACGCCTTAGTACTACAAGTTTTATTTAGATCATCTTTAATTCTAGAGAGTTTTTATATTTTTAAAAAATATAATAAATTAGGGTATAAAATGGCCTTCAATACAATTTCACTTTTAAAAAATGTTAGTTTTATTTTAACTTTGTTATAAAATGAACTTGGTTTTTTCTTTGTACCCCATGTAAGGCTGATACCCAAGTTATCAAATTGTGATATAGGAACAATGGTGAATGGATGGACTAATAATTGATCTTACAAAAGCAGTAATCTAAATCAGTATTTGGAAGTAAAGAATAGAGCAATTTAAGATACTAGATATAATAAATCATAATGTTTACAATCTTGAGCATAGAGGTTATAAATGTCAATTATTCTATAAATGATTAATATTACTGAAACAGAGAAATGATTACATAAAATAAACTTTACATTTTAAGATGTTATTTTTCAAATAACTATACCTACATTTTAAGAAATATTTTTCAAAATGTAGAAATTCTGATTCATAGTAAAATTTTCAAAAATTCTGGTACAACCTTACTATCATTCTGAGCGAATATATATAAAAACCAAATATAATCCAGTATAGAGTGTGTTTTCTACAACATGAGGACTGACAAAGAGTACTGAAGTAAATAGTCCAGACTTTGTTGTAGGGTTTGTGAATTGTGATACAATTTAACAAACTTTGCCTAGAAATAGCCTACCAGAGAACATATTATAGAAACCCAATAAAAGCACCATATTTAGGGAAATATCCTTTCTTTAAATGCGAAAGGTTGTTGGGGTGAGGGTACACAAGAGACACAGTTGGGATGTCTACTTGACGAGTTTTTTCGTTTCTTGACGATTTCCCCCTCTCTGAACTTTTAGCCTAAGGGCCGGCCTGTATGGTCCAAATGATGAGAGTAAGAATTGTTCTACCCTTAATAAGCGATGACTTATGTAGAACTTGTAGTAATCTTGATTTTCCCTGTGGAAGTCAACTTGTTAACACTACGTGTCACACTTAACATAAATTGATATATAGATAATGCTACATATCCGTCCGTCTTCGCTAACATCCTTGATAGCCCACTCTCAATACCTACCTACCTGATGAAGTGATGATGAATGAATAATAAAACATGACAAGCACAAGTTCTAACCTGTTCAATAAATATATAGGTTTTACCTTAATATATTCAAACAAATTTGAAAGTTTGTCCTGAAACTCTTTTCGAATCGGATTGATTAATGCAAAATTAATATACGTCACAATGTAGAGGCATCACATGATTGCACAACGACAAGAGACCATCTCAATACACCGGATGAATCTCAAAATGTTATATAATACATAACAATTACAAACAAATGGAACAAAGAAATATATAGCAACATGAACACCACATAATATTACCGCAATCGCAAGGTCACACAAATTAGCAAATCTAAAATCATTAATGACCAATTATATATGAATGTAACTATCCTTAAAGTAGCGTTTCTATGGCTAACAGAATGAAATTCGTAACTTCTTCCACGTTTTTAGGGAAGCAACCTTTTGTGATAAATTATGACTATCACGAATTATTTATCAAACAATGTCAGTCAACATCAAGATGACAATAATGTCACCCTTTATAATAACGATTAATAAATTTAATATACTTTCATGAGAGTAAGAATTAATCTCACGCGCTCGATTTTGCAAAGCACAATTGAACGTTAAACTCGGGATGATTTTGCAAAAGTACAAAAGTATTTTTTGGATATCGCAATGAACAATTCATCATTAATAACATTATCATTCTGCTTTAGGACATTTATTATCGCGTCGTCATGCATTAAGACGAATCCGAAATCGATATAGGACGCATATAATTTTAATTAATTATTACAAATCCAAAAAAAAGGGCCAAGGCTATTTATTAGTTGTTATATAATTTAGTAAAAAAAGTTATGTTGATGAGCAGGTTTAAAAACCATGCTTGGACAAATCAAGCTACTGAATTTTAAAGTTTTAGCTGTTCATTTAGGAACTAGCCCAAATGGTCGACAGGAGGAAAATGGTCGAAGACATGAGTCAAAAAATTATAACTGATTAGACTATATCTATGGAATTAGGCTAAAGGATATTTAGTGTTAAAGTTAGGTTAAGTTAGGTAAAGTATATGGTTAGGTTAGTATGGTTAGAGTTAGTTAGGTTAGGTTGATATTAGGTAATAGGTTAGGTTAAGATTGCAAGGTTAAGTTGGGTTGGATTCATTAGAGAAACTCTAAATAACCAGATCTTTTTTGGTTTTTTTTTACAAATGTCAACAATTTGACCATGTCGATCATTTCCCTTTCGACCATTTGTACTAGCCTTCGCTTGCCTTACTCTATTGGTGAAGAAAATTTATAAGAGCTTTGCTTTAAAATTACAATATACTGATAACAAATGAGGAAATATTTTAAATAGGTTTTTTGGTAATCATGTCTTAATAGTTCTCCGAAAGTAGCAGAACCCAAAAAAAAATTCCAGTAGGGTTCAGTGGGTCTAAAGATAGATATCTAAAACCCACAGAGAACTGGATAATTTTTTTGCTGGATTTTTTTTTTGGCTGGGAACCATTCGTCCCGTAGAAAGGAACAGTTCCCAGCTCCTTACTGAGATTCCTTTATATAGCACGTCATTCTTCTTCTAGTCAGTTTTTTTTTTATTATTCAAGTACTCTGCTTTTCTTTCGCTTTGGAGAAAATTACCAAAGTACAATCGAATATAATTGTCAGACTTGCCGGTTCTTGAATGATATCCAATATTGTGAATAAACATTCAGCATTCACTGACAATCTTACAAATACCATTGTATTGTATATGAGCAAACAATAGTATCTTGAACTATTTTGTATGTGTTAAAAAAGTTGTGCTAATGTTTATCGTGTATGTTCAATCATTCAGTTTATGGTAATGAATAAACATACACCAAATAAACATTTCACAAATATATATATATATAATAACTATAATATATATATATATATATAGATATATATATATTATATATAATATATATATATTATATATAATTATATATTAATATATAATAATATATAACTCATATATATATATAATATACTATATATATAATATGGTCAAAGTGTCTAAAGCTGACATCATGAACTAGAGACACGGCAACGCACCTACAGTTTAAAAGAAGATGTAATATTTGGAATCAGCGGAAAAATTTTAAGGAGGGGCTTTTTAATTTTTTTTTTTTTCGTCGGAAATATTTTTTTTTTATAATTTTATTTTCACCATTTAGGACTCGAGCCCGACGGGGGACAAAAGGGAGGAACGACTTCGTTCCCCCCCGTCGTCCACCGGCAAAGAGGCCGAGAGACCCCGACTCCTGCCATACCCTTGGGTTTACCCTATGGTTTCCTTTAGTTAAAAAAGAATAATTTTTACTTCCCTTTACACTTTGGTATTACTTTTAATCTAAGAAATACCATAAAGGATAAAACCGCAAGATGGCTGCAGAGTCGGTCTCTCGTCCGCCCTCTGTCCCGTCGGCAAATTAAGTCCCGAATGTTAAAAAATTATATTTAAAAAAGAAAAAAAACTTTAAAAACCCTACCCTTAAAAATATCCGCTGATAACAAAAAAATAATTTGTCTATTACTGTAGGTGCTTATCCGTTCCTAGTTACATCGATGTCAGCTTTAGACACTTCTGACCTAGTATATATATATATAATAATATATATATATATATTATGATATAAATAATATATTATATATATATATTATAATATATATATAATATATATATATATATATATATTATATTATATATATATAAATAAATATATATATAATATAAATATATATATATATATATATAATATATATATATATACTATATATATATATAATATTAATATATACTATATATATATTATAATATAAAACATTGATTTACATATCTACGTACTCACAAAAACAAAGATATATAAGAAAATAATATATATCAATATTATAATAATATTATTATCATAATATATATATAACTATAATAATAATATATATATATACTATATATATATATATAGAGAGAGGAGAGAGAGAGAAGAGAGAAGAGAGAGAGAGAGAGATGAGAGAGAGAGAGAAAGAGAGAGAGAGACGAGGAGAGAGATGAAGAGAATCTAGGACGAAGAGAGAAGAAGAGAGACAGAGAGAGAACTGAGAGAGATAAATATTTTTAAAATGGAGAAAACATTATATTCGAAATCTCAAAATCCTTTTCGTGAATTTAGTGAATGCTAGTTAGAACTATTAGAATATCTCGTTGATACAAAACGTTTACATTAAAAAGAATATGTGTTTTATTAATATGGTGTCGTTACTGACCTATACCCAAATGAGTTGATATCTGTAAAAAAAAAGATCATGTTTACGGGATTAATCTTGCCTGCAATCAAACTGATTTATAGGAAACTTAGTCGAATGACATCCTTTCGAAGACGCAATATTATTTTCCTTTAACGTTTTTTCTTTCTTTTATTTTCTATATTTATTTACTTAAAGTTTCATTCTATCTTGAAAGAAGAACTTCTCAACTTCGGGAGCCTCGTTTTCGCTAGTTCGAATTAAATACCGATACTCTGTTACTAAGGTTATCGTATTTACGGGTACAGGCAACTATGCAGTTGGTCCAGGGTGGCAAAATACCACATCAAACGATCATCGAATGATGTATGAAAAATGGACATTTATTACATACGAGATAGATACCCATCGAAAGGCTGCTCTTTCTAGCATTATATAGTTTTTAATCAAATCGCTTAAGGAATAATAAAAATATTACTTTATTTGAAATTCTTAGTCAAGCATAATTAGAGTATTAAAAAAGTGCCAAAGAATCGTAAATTTTCCCATTGAAACATCAATTTTCGTCTCGCAGGAGAAAGGGACGGCAGATTCCCAAATACGGGCCTGCCTAAAGGGTACATAGTGATCGCTTTGTGCAATATTATTTAGAAACTCATAATTAATTAGTGTTTGGAAAAAAAATTAAAATGACCAAAAACTATAAGTTTCGACTACTTCAATTTTAAACTAGAATAGAATTCACAAGTTGTATATATTTTGATAAAATAATATTTTGACATAATAGTAAATTTATCTCCGAATATTAAAGTTTCCTCCATTTTACACAAAATACCTTATCTGAATATGGAGTATGAATTGTTGTAAATTTACAAACTCTTAAAATATGTATCAAGTCGAAATCGTTAAAGTCCAGTGGGTTCCCAATCTTTTTTCAGTGGTTTACCCCCAAGAATAAAAAATAAGATTTCCATTGCACCCTATATCCTTTCACACTATAAATATATTATATATATATAAATAATATATATATATATAATATATATAAATAATATATAATTAATAATAAATAAATATAATATATATATAGTATATATATATATATTATATATATATATATATATAAATAATTTTTTTCGTTGAAATTTTTGAAACAATTGTGTAAAAAAAAATATATATTAAAAAATAAAGTTTAAGGTTTTTCTTCAAATTTGTCGCTTATCCTTTGGTATTTCGAAACGCACCCCAGTTTGAAAACCACTGCGTTAAACATAGGTGGTAATACATGGAAGGAAATAATTTTAACTTCCTAACTTTGAAATTTTCCTTAACTTGTAAAGTTTCTAGCAGTGAAATTTCATTTGAGAAATATTTTCCGAATTATAATATTTCGGATACTGACCAAATGAAACTAAATAAATGGAAAAGAATCTACATTCATTTGGTTGTTTAAGTTTTTAGGTTATTTCCAAGGTATCTATCCTACAGAATAACATTAGCGGTACTGTAGTTTCTCTACCTATTTTTAAATAAAACATGACCCGGAAAACAGTGAAATTTTGGGGAACTACTTCGAAGGGGAGGAATTTCGGGGGTGAGGAGAGGAGTTTAGAAAACTAGCCTGAAACTGTATATCGTTGTTATATTTCAACTACAGGGCTAGCGCGAGTAAGAAACAATATCCTATTTAATATTACAATATTATGTTAAGTAATACTAACTTACCCTGCCTTCTGTAGACTTACTAGCCACTCATATGTAAGAGTTCAAGCTTAAATAAATATACGCTAAAATACTTTAACACTCAATCAATCAATGAATAAGAAACTCATTGATAAAAAACTTCTGAAGTTCTACCAATTTTACTAAAGAATAACACGTATTATCTAATATAAATAATTAATATAAACAATTTTAATCAGGACTCGTACTCGTAAAAATCTAGCTACTCAATGACCATTATTAAAAATTATTAGAATATTAATTTATTATTAGATTTAATATTTATTATTAATTATTTATTTCTATCTTAATTATTTTATTATTATTATATTTATTAATTATTTATTATATTATTAATTATTAATTATTGATCATAATTATTATTATTTCATATTATGATTATTATTAAACTTATTTATTAATATTATTTTATTATTGATATTGATTTTATGATCAAGTAGTTATTACTTATTTTATTATGGTTAAGGAATAGAAGGTGATTAATTATTATTGTACTTCAATTTATTTGAGCTAGTCCCTATATATTTATATTTATATTATTACTATTGTTTAATTAATTTATTTATTATTTATGATTATTATATTATTTATTATATTATATAATATTATTATTTAGATTATATATATTATTAGATGTTTCTTATTATTATTTTATATATTATTATTATTATTATATAATTATATTATTATTATTATATTAATTATATATTTATATAATTTTGGCAAATTTTCATGATCAATTTTTATTTATTTTTATTATTTAATTATTATTTATTTATTGTATTATTCATTATTATTATATATTGATTGATTATTGATTGATTATTATTATTATTCATTATTTTTAATTATTATTATTGTAATTATTATTATTATTATTATTATTTATTATTATTATTATTATGTTATTAATTTATTAATATTAATTTTTATATTAATATATTATAATTCGTATTATTATTATTAATTAATTTATTATTATTGATTATTATTATTATTATATTATTATTGATAATTATTCTGTATTATAATTATTATTTTAATGCTCATCAATATATTACATATATTATGTATATTCTTTTATTATATTAATATTATATTATCGTATTATTATTTGATAGAATTATTTATAAATTCTATGTCAGCTTTTGCTTTTAAAATAGTTTTCAGTTAACTTCCAATTCTCTGAATATTTTTGCTCTGGGGTTTCATTTATGTTCTTCAATAGCTTCTGGCCAGCTACCAAGCTAATCGTGAGCGGAAGAATAGTAACATGTCTCAATAGAAATATTAAGTTAGTCTAATTTTAATTATAGTTATTCTGACCCGGGGGTTTCGTCTGTAAACGTCGGACATCTTCAGAGTTTTTTTTTCATTCTAATTTATGAATTTCAATAAGTTGATAATAAAAGTTTAAAATTAAAATTAAACATTAGATTCTAGCATTTTCATAGTTATTTTATAGCAGTGTTGACTAATACGTTGAATATTTAGTTTAATGTCATGGTTTTGTAGGATTCTTATGTTAGATTACAAGTCTCAGCTATTTTCAGATTTTTGAGATTTCTTTTTGAGGAGTGTAAAAATTTGAATGACTGTGAGATATCGGTGTTTTATTTTGTTATTTGTTCCATGCTTCAATAAATGTTCGTATATTTTAATTGCAGGTTTAAGCGTGTGTGTATGCCCTATCATTTTAATCTATTAGTCGGTACAAAAAGTCATACAGTCAACTCGGGACATGTAATGGTCTTATGATATATATCGATATGGTGATTAACTGAAAGTCGTGATATCCTTAGTAGAGAATGACAAAATGAAGTAATTAAGTTCTTCCTGATTTTGGTGTTATAATTTAACTGTGATTTTTTGTGTTCCTTGTGTAATTTAATGTGGTGTATAAAATTGCGCTATGACTATTTTCTCACTCTACTTTATCAAAGTCTATTTGCATTAGGATAAGTTTAAATAAAATTTAATGCTTTCTACGATAAAATCATATAGGACGCTTACTATTAATTATGTTTGCTTTAAACATCCTTTCATTAATTTTCAAAGATAGTTTCTACTATATCATACTGCAAAAAATGGTATTGACCATAGGGTATCACTTATGAGGCCTATCATTTGTCTATGATTTTTAAATTCATCAACCTAGAAAATGAAATTTTGAGGGAAAACAATATATCAATAGTCCCAGTCTTTTTATGTTAAGTATATGTTGAGACATGATACCTTACTCTATTTTAGTAGAACTCATAGGATATTCATACTACAGTTATATCATTTAACTTGAAAAGCTCATCTTGTTATTTTAATCAGAAAGTTCAATAGGCGAAGTGGAACAGAAAATTTTGGGAGAAACTGTATTAAATAATCAAATTATAATGTGATGGGAACTAGGATTCATATAGCACAAGCATCAACATGTCAAATAGAAAAAACAACTCTGTAGTCATGTGTCTTTAGTAGTCTCATTCAAATGTTATTCAGCTCACTAACTTGCTTAATAGAATCTGTCTATTTTAATAAAAGTGTTATAATTTTAATCAACTTTGTTAAATAAACCACATAAATATATAAGGGCTGTACTATTAAAATTGTGCTCTGGATTCGGAACGATTTTTTGGATGTTCAGTTTCAACGCATTAACAGCCTCAAATGCTCATCCAATTAAACCACATGATATGTCAACTTTAACCTTCTGATACGAGGGGAAGATTCACAATGAGTAAACCTTCCTGCAGTGAAGCACCCAAATGCCGTGCCAACAACCACACACTCATCAACACCTTATGGCAGGATCAGACTTCATTCTTCTTGGAACAGCTCTAATAATATTACAATGTTTCACTATATCTCATTTCCTCCAAGTCGTGTTTATGAGAGAATACCAGCGGGCGGAACTGGTGCATACCATTTAGTCGGCAACTACCTTTAATCAGTTGACATCTACACGTAAGTCATGATTGCACCTGGTCTTCAAATTCCAACCAGTCCCACTCAATACTTGACTTTCGGTGTATTCAATGTTTCAACACTAAACCCATCAAAATCCAGACCTTCTGTTACACTGGCTTCTCTTCGAATCCATCGGCGCTTTCACCACTCTTATTCAGGTTCTAATCCTCCCTCACAGGTTGTAGTGGCGGGAAAGTCCCTTGATTTGCCCTCTTGTTCGGGAAGGTGGACGCCTTCTACCATTCTCCGACGTCTGCCTGTGTAACGATCGGACGTCTATGGTTAAGCTGTGCTGCATACTTACACTACATTACCCGACTCGGGCTCCCTCAGCTACCCCCCTGGTCCGGTTGGCATGCCCTTGGCACAATAAGCGAGTAAAGTTAAGCTATCATTCAACCTTACAGACCTCTATTTTTTACCAGGACCTATCGCCGACCACCCTTCATATACCACGACAGGCTGAGTCCTTTAACCACGTTACAGTAAAAAGAATCCACACTTTTATAAACCACCTGCCCTTTCCGAGTCGATCAGCCCTCCTCTCCGCACTACCTCTGTCTGCCGCGGCTAAAACCTTCTCGATATACTACCACCAATCGTGAATATGCCACGCGGACACACCTTCTTAAGGACGGTGTCAGACATGTCCAAAGTTGCCTAATCTATTCCTCTCTTACTTGTTTCACACACCTCTCAACTCCTCCCTCTCAATATTTTTAATTTTTCAATTTCCCAATCTTTAATTCTCAGTCTATATCTTCATGTCCTTGTCACCTGTTCGCGGCATCGGCTAAACCTGCTGTCGGCTTCTGGTTTTATCGGTGGACCAGCCCGGCCCGCACCCTCACTTTCCATTTATGCCTCTTACATTCATTGCCGCTCCTCCTTAGACTCCTCTCACGCTCTCTCTCATAGCACTTCTGCCACCTCAGCGCACTTCCTTATTCCGCACAATAGTTGGGCCGTCTCAACACACGTAACTCAACACTTAATATCTAACGTATCCTATCATCTAAATTCTATACATGTCTATTAATGCTTATGCTCTTCTTCTTTCTTTATTTCACTCCTTTTATAGCTCTCATCGTTCACTTTACTTTGTTATTTACTTACCTTAACCTTCTTCATTAGTAGTCAATCTTGTATTGTTAATTCCTACTATACATTATTAATTAGTGTACTTCTATTGTTAGATACTCTTACTGTCGCCTCCCATACTATCTGCTACTCTTTTTCATCATTACTGTCATTTTTTTCATTTTATTTCTTCTTTACTTTTTGATATATTATAAGAGCTCTTCTGTCATAATTTCTTTCTTTCTTTCTTAAAAGCAAAGATGGTTTTGTATCATCTACCGTATTGTATATATGTCATAAATTCATTCTATGCTTCATATAGATGCTTTTCTGTTATCTTGATGTCTATATGTGTTACTTTATTTAACATAATTCATTATTCTTCTGCATTATTATTTGTTCTTATTCTTCGTACTTCTAGTACTTATTTATTCTATAGTACTCCCTGGTGGGATTCTTAATTATATTCTTGTTGTGTCTACATTAATTCTCTTAACTGTTGAATCTTTTGAGTTGAGTTATTAGCATATTGAGATGTCTTTTCTTTGTGTGCTAGCTCGTCGCCACTTTACTCTCTTTCATCTTCTTCAGTAACCAATGCCGTGGTATTGGTTTGTTCAGGGCCAAACGATGCGGCTTTCTGCATCTGAATTACCTTTGTGTTCTCCTCGATTTTAGCTATTAGAGCTTCCATCCTGTCTGCACGGAAGAAGTCGATTTCGTCGTACGTCATCGAGGGAAGTTATGCGCGTCTCACATTCCATCATCTTTTCGATTACGTGCACCTCCTTGGTTGTCCCCGGGCACCGCTTCATTATGCTATTCCAGCATGTGATGTTTGAGATATTGTGGTGCTCCTTTGCAGGTCGAGAGTTATTTTTTGGATCTGATGAGTTCTCTTTTTTTTAATCTTACAACTGGATACTTTTTGGGAGTTTGGAGATGGATAAGTATCTATTTTACAACTGAGGCTCCTATTAAATTTCAATCTCTAGTCGAGTATTGGTATCTTATTTTAACTCGCAAAACTCTATAATATTATCGTAATTTTATATATTTTTTTTACTTAATTAGTGACCTTAATTGTATGAATTTGTATATTGATACTTTACAGGCAACTATTATTAGAGTGCAGGGTCTAACGACCCTACAACTATTTCGTACCTGCTTTTCTTTTTAGTATTATTCCTTGTATTTATTATTTTTTTTCTATTCTCTTTAATTCATAATATTATTTCTGAGAATAATTATTAATTATAAATGGATTAGTTTTCTTAAATTAATTGAGTTGAGACTATGATTATCATTTTAAAAGTTTAGCATATTATTATTTTATTTAATACAAAGGATATACTATTTCTCTTATAAATACAATTATCTCAATCTTGAAATTTAATTTGTCAGAAACTTTGCAGTTAAATGTTTTATCAAAATTACATTATATCTCTGTGATCAACATTATTGATTTCTTAATTAATATCTATTATTATTCATTTAAAATTATAAAATTATACATGCTGTAATTATTTAATATTTTTATTGTGTTGATTTTTATTAAATTTATAATAAATCATTACTATGTATTATATTATATTAAATAATATAATTATTCTATTACTATTATTATTTATTTAATTATTATTATTACATTATTATTATATTATCTATTATTCTTATTATTATTATTATTTTATTAAAAATATGTTTATTATATACCTGAAAATATTGGCATCCAAACATTATTCTAATATTTATCTTATTTTTTTATCATTTTTATTATAGCCTATTAAGCATTTTTGTTAAATATAGATTATTATTTAATAATTAACAATAATATGTTAGATCTCAGATTATTCAAGAATTATATTTACCACTTTATGCCAATATTATTATTATTATTACTATTATTATTCTATTTATATATTCTTGACTATTATCTAGTTATATATTTCATTATAAACATTAATATTATTATTTATTAAGCCATATATTATTATGATTCATTGATATTATTATATATATTAAATTAAAAAATAATTAAACAAAAAAATTATTTTCTATGTAATAACTTATTATAATAAACATTAAACTAATATTTTATTTTATTATAAACATAATTATCTATCTTTAATAGATGTACTATCAGTTATTTTTATATACATACTTAATTATTCGTTGTTAGTTATTATTATATTTTATATTATATTATTAATCTTTTTCAATATTCATTAATGATTATTATTTATTATATGTATTATTATTATATTATTATTATTATTATATATTTTTTGTTATTATTATTAATTATTATTATTGGTTATATTATTTATATGTAATTATATTATTTATTATTATTATTATTATTATTATTTTATTATTATTATTATTATTTATTATTTTATTATTTATATTTTATATTATTATTATTAGTTATATATTATTATTATTTTATTATTAATATTTTATTATGTAATTTTATTATTATTATATTATTATTATTAAATTATTATTTATTCAATATTATTATTATATTATTATTATTATTTTATTATATTATTATTCATTATTATCTTTTATAGATTATTGCTCTATTTATAATGTATATTTGTTTATTTGATATACTATGGTTTATTATATTATTTCGCGAATTATAATTAGTAGAGGTAATAATAATATTATTATTAGTACTTTACATTTTTATTTATAAATTTATGTATTAAATATTATTATTATTATATTATTATTATTTATAATGCACTGATGGATATCGTGTTTATTATGATTTTATTAATTATATTATTCATTATTTTATCTTTATTTATTTATGTATTATTCTTATTATGTAATCATTATTCATTATTATATATATTATTATCTTATTATTATTACTATTATTATTATTTGCATTATATGATAAATATGATAATTATTGTTATTATTCTCATTAGAATTATTCCCCTTCTCCCGAGCCTTATCCCATCTCAGCTTCATTCGTCCTTTGTTGATATTTCGCTTCTTTCTTTCTTCTTGGTTCCTATTATCTGTCATTTTGTATTTATTTTTTACTTGAATTGTTACATTACTTTATCTCTTGTGAGTTCCTATCTTTTATTTGTGGCCTTTTCCGTGCTATGTCCTCTATTATTATTAGCACCTGTCACGACCCCATATTATACTAAATCCGATCTTATTTTGACCCTGTTTATTTTATTCTATTTATATTTCTAAATCTTTTTTCACTACTCAACTTTCCTTAGTAATTGGAAGTAAATTATCTGATCCTTGTGTATTGATTTATACACTTATTAAAAATATTATATTGTATAATTATTTATTAATAATCATTATATTATTATTATATTATAATTTATTTTAGTTAATTATGATTGTAATTGTGTCTTATTATTATTTATACTTTATATTAATTAATATTATTAAATATTCATTTTCTTCTCATATTTTGCAGTTCTTAATACTATTTCATTTACTATTATTTTCATTATTACTATTATTTCATTTATTTCTCTTAAAATAATTACTATTCATTCATTATTATTCTTATTCTCATTTCATTATAGTATTATTATTTATATCATTTCATTTATTCTTTCATTATTTCCATTATTTCTATTATTATTATTATTATCTTTCATATTAATTTAATTATTGATGCAGGTTCTCATTTGTCGCTCGCTCTCCCCGCTTTGACTTTATTCCCTTATTCTCGTTTATTGGTTGCCATTACGCATCTATTATCCCCCTATTTTGACATTTTAATTTCTTTGTTACTTTTATTATTTCTAAACCAACTTGAAAAATACTTCGCGATTTAGTTATATTATGGTTAAATCATTCTTTATGGAAAAGAAATAATTTATATATTATTTAAGGATCCTTATATTAATTTTATTTATATAAAAACTTTATATTGAAATCTTTTTATATTAATTTAAAATTACGAAAATGTAACTGAAAGGAAATACGTTTCAAAATTATTTTAATCCCTACAGAAGTAATAAAATAGTTGTATATATCGGTGTTTCAAAAGTTAACATACCTATACTAAACTAGGTGTGTGATCAATATATAAGGTATACACCTATCATACCCATATTAGTAGTATATATATATTATATATATAACTATAATTTGATATGTTATTTTTTAAATTTTATAATAAGTTAATATTAAGTCTTTCCCGCATAAAGGATATTCTAACAGGATATCAATTAAAGTAAAATAATATTTAAAATTGTAAATTATTGTATTAGGGCCTTCTGCCTATCTGGACATAATAAGGTTGATGATGTGTTTATGTCGTCTGCTATTGATATTTAATATGTTAAATGAGTTATGTGTTTTTAATCTCTAAACAACAAATTCTTTATCACTTAATGCCGTAATTCAATTTTGATTAGACTTCAAAAATTAGCCCTTCTAGTAAAAGTGACCTAACACTATTTATATGGTATTTCTTATTACGCTAGCATCCATTTATTGTCCAGATAACTATACACTATACCCCATATTTATATTGGATTTTAAGATTAGCTTTCCCAAGTCCGAACAACCTTATCTAATATGTAATTTTTGATTTTGGTGGCCGAGACGTTACGCCTTAAGCTAAATGACTTAATGATATATTATTATTACCTTTTCAATAATTTGCTCAGTACATTGACAATTTTTAATTATATTATTATTATACTTCTATAATTACATTAATTGTTGAATAACGTAATGATGTTCATATTTTTAATTTATTCTACTTAGTTTATATTCAATTTATTCTTCTCTTTTTAACGGTTTCGTATTCTTAAGATTCATCTTTTATTCCTAGCTATTATATAATTATCATTACTAAATACAATATATTCTTATTATCCTTTCATTATGAAATTACTTTATTCAATTATATTACTTTTATCTATTCTTTAAACTATTACTTATTATATCTCACATTATATACAGATTTATATTTTACTTTTCGTTGCAGTTAGTATATAACATTTTAAAAAATGAGTTTACTATATGCAATAAAAAATATCAATAACTTTTTATCCTTACTTCCTCTGTCTTCTCTTCTTTCCGTAGTTAACCTAAGCGTAAATATATTTTCTGTATCAATGTGATTGCATCTCTTTAAAAATTTTATTGCCTTTTGCTTTCTGAAAATAGATTCTCACTCCCTATAAAGAATAAGAATTTATTTAACTCGTTCGGATAAGTCTCATATAATATCATTTTTAGAAGTGATCCATACTCTAAAATTTTTATATTCTAACGTAATTAATTTATTATCTTAAAAAACTCAACTTGCAACAGCAGACTGAGTAGTATTATAATGCATGCATACTACGCCTTCACAGACATATAATGTAAATAGCTTTCGACAATTTACTTCTTAATGAATCTCCGTGAAAATGTAATATTATATAATTATATTTTTATATATAAATACTAAAATATCCCTTTATACCTCTTACTCTCTTTTATTTAGCAAACACAAGTTTTAATGAACTATTAATTAACACATCCATTTCTTAATTAAGGTCATTATATTTAATGTACTTTGGCTTAAAAAATCTGTTCCCCGAATAATATGTTCTTTATCTTAATAATTTAATAATATAAATGGACATAATTCTAATACAAATTAGTGATCAAATTATTATCTGCATTAACTATTCCTCGAATTTCTGAGTAATAACTTATATCTGGTCAGTCTCTAATTGTGGTATAATAATATTTCGAAGTTACCAGATGTAAAATTTGTTTTTAAATGTTAAAATAT
>JABUQX010032497.1:0-2500 GCA_015478945.1 Trachelipus rathkii
GGTGGTTTTCAGGAAAGGTGGCTAGAATGAGGAGAATGGAGATGGTGGAGGGTGCCCTACCTATTATATGCGGATGATCTGGTTGATTTGGTTCTTTGTGGAGAATCTGAAGAGAGTTTGAGAGGATTGGTAGAAGAGATTTGACAGGGTGTGTAAAAGGGGGGGGTTTGAAAGTAAACGTAGCCAACATAAGAGTAAAGCTATGGTTGTGAGTGCGCAGGAGGACAGAGTCCCAGTGCATAATTCTAGTTTATGTTAGATTGTGAAAATGCAGCTGGAACAAGGTGTCTGAGTTTTTAAAAAAGCAAATATTTAGGGATATAATGTTGCAATGAGAAGGGAACTTGACGATGCCAGTAGTGTTATAATTAAGAAAGGGTCTGATGGCAAGGAGGTCGGCTGGTGCTAATTAAATTACTCGTTCTTGGTTGGAATGTAAAGGGATTTAAGCTCTTCACAAGTGCCGTCTAGGGTCTTCTACAGTGAGGCGCACGTTGTTACCATGTGGGTTATTGTATAGCAGTAGTACGCAGGCCACTATTTTGGTCCCTGGAATAAGAAACATGAGTAGATCTAAGTTCAGTGTGTTCAGATGGAGGACAATCTTAGGGCCGTGCTAGGTGTGAGAAGAAACATCTGATAAAATGGTGGTGGGTTGTTTATTAAAAGAGAGTTTGTTGTGGTGTGAAGAAAAGGGGGTAAACGAGAGAGGGGTCCAGCAAAAGTAATCGTTAGAGATGGTTCTTGGTCAATGTGGAAAACGAATGATCTTGATAAGTCGGCTTGGCTAAAGCGGATGTGATACAGTATGTTGTCGAGTGTGTTTGGAGGACCCGAGCATTCTGCGTGTGGTTGTGTACCGAAGAAAAAGTGGATGTGAGTCAGTAAAACGAATGCTCTGAAGAGAGAATGGTGAGTTTGGCGAGGCGAGAATAAAGGTGCATAATAGGAAGAGAACTGGCGGGGTTTTATTGTGAAGGGGGTATGGGTCGTTGGTTCCCACCTGGAGGGGATAAACCCCTTTTACCTGACACGATTCTTACCAGTACGTGAGGATCCGTCGCGGTCCCGTGAAGCTCTAGGGTGTTTTCTGCGACGTGATCTTGCTTAATAATTTGGCTTACAGGGGGCGTAAAGGCTGAGCTTTCTTTTCACTTTTGTCATATTCTTCTTCTGATTTTCTTTTCCGATGTATGTACGCACCTACCTCTCCCAGTCTTGGGTGAGATTAGTCGGCACAGAAACGAAAAGAATCAAAGCATTATTATTATTAATTTATTTATAATTTTCTTTTATTATTATATTATTAACCATTAGAAATTATTTTTGTTAATTTTTATTATTGATTCTATTATTATATTATTTTATTATTATTACTGTGTAATCCGGAATCATAAAAAAGGTATTTATATCTAGTAAAAAAAAATTTTTTTTTAAAGGAAAAAACCGGTTTCACATTCATCAGTGTGAAAAGTGAGGTTGGGGTAAAAGATGAACCTTTCGACATTAAGGACGAAACCACATCAAGTGATCAACTTTCTAAACAAGTTTCTATGTTATATGAAAATCAGGTATTATTATTATTATTATTATTATTATTATTATTATTATTATTATTATTATTATTATTATTATTATTATTATTATTATTATTTATTATTATTATTATTATTATTTTACCTCTCATTCATTTATTATTTATTCATTATTTCTTAAAAAGTAACAACTTTTAGCTATTGTAAGTGCTTTATCTTCTTTCTTCCCTTCATCGTTGAGGTAAGAACACGTGGGGGAACACAGGAAATCGAACTTTATGGCCAGCTATCCCAAACCAGCGCCACCAACGTGTTCGCAGTCGAGTTTTAATTCTTGCCTATTTTTATTATTATTTGAAATATTCAAAATGCATTTATACTTTTATCAAATATTTTTTTTCAACAGGAAAGAAATTTTTATGGAAACGACAATGTGAAAAATGAGATTGAAGTAAAAGATGATCCTTTGAATTTCGAGGAGGAACCTACATCAAATGATGAACCATTTGAACAAATTACTCAATTAGATGAAAATCAGGTACAAATAAACTCTTTAAAGATAATTTAAAATGTTCTTTGAATTGTCATTATTAATAAATTATATTTGTGATTATCCATTTTTTGAGTTCTAAATATATATATTAGTGATGGAACATTGCCAAAATAATATCCGATTCCTATGTCGATTTCAACTTAGAAACTACAAGTTTTCTGATGCTCGTTCCAATGCCAATTCAAAAAAAAAAAAAAAAAACAACAAAACATTCCCAGGTTCTGGGATGATGATTAGAAGGACATTCTAAGAAGAAATGATCACAGTTTCTTGGCTCGTAAAGTTAACAAGAGTGGATCACTTTGTTGTTTCTCACTTTTTTCTTTTTAATCGATCCTTTTCTGAAACCTTTTTATAATTTCATTGAGTGCTTTGCCGCTGCTGGTAACTAATTTGATAGTTTTTAATGTTT
>JABUQX010032497.1:7500-13361 GCA_015478945.1 Trachelipus rathkii
ACAGGAATGGAAAGTGGGTCTGACGTTTGGAACTTTCGCAAAAATGATTCACGTTCTAAGTAAAACATTTAAATAAAAAGCCAGTTTGCATTTAAGAAATACATCTTTGGTTGAACAGAAACATTTGTAAAGGTTGGTGTTGAGTGATTTTAGCACTGTCAACTGCACAAAATCTCAAAATCACTCGTAAAAAAAAAAAAAAAAAAAAAAAAAAAAACCCTCAAAAGTATAAATCTCTAAAAAGAAAGATATAAACAGATAGTCATCAAGTCATACAGTCAAAAACGTCCATATACCAATCACCTTCAATTGGAAGGATGAACTTGGAACAACCTCTGCGAACAGAATAGGAAGAAACAATAAAGAAAGAAAACAATAAAGAAAGAAAACAGGGATAGAAGTAGATTTATGGGATGTCGTTCCCCGCCCATCCTTTTCATTCACTTATCAATACATCTCTTATTCCACGGACCAGTAGGAAAAAAATATATCAAATATGTGAAAGTGGTCCCTGGATCATTCTTCATATGTTTTGAAATTTTAAAATTACCCGGACTTTTTTTGAATTTTCCTGACTTTCAGCATATCTTAAAACCCTTCCCTGCAACTTTTTTTTCCCTGACTTTCCACAAAGTGTGAACCCTGAAACAGGAAATTACTACTAAACACCTGTGTGCGCATTCTTATCGAGCGTACAGCACAAATGACATGACAAGAAGATAACCGCCCTAAATAAAAACAAAGAAAAACTTAACCCCGTATTACCACCAACGCTAGAAACATTACAGTAAAATTATTTAAGATATAGAAACTGAGAAATTAGTTCCAAGTATTAGTGGGCTGCTACTTCTATTTATCGCACGCCCACTATTACTTTACTTGGAACTAATTTCTGCATTTCTATCTCATTTAATCATAAAATTGCAGGTCTAAGTCCCGCATACACAAAGCCTTTGTTATTTGTTCTGATTGGAAGTTTTTCATGAAGAAATCACCTTTCCTCTGAAAATTTTCTAGGTTTAGCCCTTATCCCTCTAACCTTTTTGATAAACTTGTTTACACGTTTCTCGATAACATTTATCGCCCCAAAACCACTGCATATGATGTTCCTAAACTTCCTGTTATGCTCGGCTTCCCAATTGGACCCCTTTCCAGTGATCTTCAACTTTCAGATTAGAAATAATCGTTAAACAAAACTTTCCAACTATGCAAGTTTCTTATATTCTTTTTATTATCAACACTCAATTGGCAGTTTCTTTAAGAGTAAAGAAAGCATCCCATTGAACTGAGGTCACACATTCGTTTACAAATATAATGTGCCAACTGTAGCATGGTTTATGTAGGTCACCATTTCCTACAACTAAAGATGCGAGCTTCAAACGCATGGGCATTTCCTTTCGAACTAATCTCTCCCTCTCTCACAGAGAAATTTAGCTGTCAGAGATCACTAATGATCTCAATAGGCACCCTATATCCTTGCAAAAAATTTCCATCTCAAAATACTTCTAAAGGTGAAGAACTTAAAATTGAATTTTTTATATAAAAAACTTAAACTACACTTAATATCCATAAGACCTCTTGGCACTCCTGATTGCCTGTACTAATGCCTGAATTAGTGCAAAAAACGAACACTAATTTTCCTTGCGAGGTTAACTTATTTTGCAAGATGCAATGTGAAATCTACTGTTTGATGGGACCCGTCGTATTTCGGAAAAAACAGAAATAAAATAAATAACAAATGGTTATATTAACAAAAAATTGATCAACTCTTGTTGGAGTTTTATCGATTTGGAAGAAATATGATTTAAACTGATTTTATTGAAGGAAATATTCATCAATTCAAACGGGCCTAACACGCCGTCATTTTTTTGGTTTACACATTTTCGTAAGAACGTGCTAAATACAGAGCATCACAGGAAAGCAACCTTATAGAATAGGAAATTCCTACTTGTTAAGCATTTTTTAACGAATTTTGGCGGTTTAAACAAAACGAACGCCAACTCAGCATTTCTTACATTCGTAAGCACAAGCTAAAACGAAAACGCCTATATAACATACAGTAGGTACAGAAGATAGAGAAACTATCATACAAAAAGACAAATTGCGGATAAATATCTATATATATATATATATATTATATTAATATATATATATATATATAATATATAATAAATATATATAATATAATTAATATAATATATAAATATATATATATATATATATATAATATATATATATTATAGTATAATATAAATAATATATAAATAATTAATGCAAAATTAAAACAGAGAATTGAAATTTTAATTTTCTAGAAAGGGTGAAACTACCCTTCTCGAATTCGTCGAGTCATTGAAGGAGATTTTAAAAATTCTCTCTTTCGTCGAATAGCAATGGCTGAAAACCCTATCAAATCTAGCTTCCCGTGCAAGGGGTTGATAAGGCTCAAACGCTTCAACCTACCAACACCAACAGCTTCCAGAATCGGCGGTACTGATTAGGGTTGGGAAAAAAACTGTCTTTCTTCGTGCCTCCTTTTTCATGTTTTTTTCGTTTTTTTCGTTTTTTCGTTTTTTTCATTAAATTTTATTTAAAAATATAAAAGAGGCTAATATGAATTCACTTGATATTTTCCATTTTTTCCAAAATAAGATACTGAAATTAAACCAAATAGTCAATTATGAATCTACAAATAGGCAGAACTCCTTTGCTCTTATATTTTATCATTGTTTTCGTTCAATTTTCAGTAGGTTGTAGCCTGCAGACAAGCTGTTGGTAGGCTTCTACTTACTACTGTTAACTATGTATTTTACCTTTTATCATATAATCATATTTATCATTTACTTTTAAATATTAAGGTATAGTTATATTTACATAGAAAATGAGTCCTGAACGACAATACCTCAAAAGTGGACTAAGGGATCAAATGAAATAATAAAAATTTGAAATTAAAATTATACCAAGATTGTACATGAAGGAGATGAGTGGATGACTAAATTAAATATTGGCTTTGGAATATCAACTTTTGATTCCTAATCACTATTCCCACTCCACCCCAGCAACTACTAATACTGACTCCTGTCTGTACTACTGTCACAGCTCATTATCACTCGGGACACAGCGTGATCAGCCACATAATTTTGATAATAACTTAAGTCCTGATACTCAGTCGTATGAAGTATCGTGTGAGAATGATAAACAGTGTGAAGGAGCAGGGCCAAGTACAGGACCTTAAGCTTACGCCTGCCTTAGCAATAACATCTCTCTCATTGCAAATTTTCAGAATCCTAGTTCTAGATTATGAGCAAAAAATACTAGTTTTTGCAATGTCTACACAACAAAAGTTATATTTTATCGGCGCCTTTCACCTTTATTCTTAAAAAGAAAGTCCACAACGACTTTGTTGCACTTGTGCATTTCTAAATTCTGGTGAAATAATATAATAAAAATGTTACTGAAAGCTGAAACAAGAGTAAGAAAACTTAATGAAGCTACAAACAAAATATTATGAATATCAAAAATTCAGAATATAAAAATATGAAAACCCATAAAAATTTTTGAACACAACTCAGGGCTTCCACCTTGTAGGAAATTTGGAACCAAAAAATGTCCAAATTAGATCATATTTGCTAAATTTAAAATATAATTGTTCAACACATGAAATTCCACAACTTAATTGAAAAAAACAATAAAAAAAATTTTTACTTGTTTTTCAGGCAATGTTTTTAAAATCTATCAATTTATGGCAAAACGACTTGTTTTTTTTCCTTTCCACATCTATACGTGATATATATATATATATATAACATAATATATATATATAATATATATATAATATTATATATTAATATATATAACATAAATATATATATAAATATATATATGATAATATATAATATAGTATATCTATATAATATATATATACTTATATATATATAATATAATATATATAATATCATATATATATATTATCGAAATCAATTTAAAGACGCAAAATGTGTGGTATCGGTATAATTTTGCCGATACCGATTCCGATTCCTGAAAAAAAATTACCGATACTGATACCTCAAAAATCGACCGAGACACCGATACCGATACCATGGTATCGGTGCATCACTAATATATATATATATCATTATATATATATATATAGACTATAATATATATATTATATAATATATATATATATATTATATATAAATATATAATATATATATAATATATATAATATATATATATATAATATATATATATATATATATATATAATAATATCATAACAGTGTTGGGCCCGCAACCCAAAAATAATTGCGCGCAACTCGCAACCGTAGAAAATAATTGCGATCGCAAACCGCCAAACCAATTGCGGAGACCGCGAATGCGGTCCGCAACGCAAATTCGCAACGGCAACTATTGTACGTTTTTTAAAATATACAAAACAAGAGAAATTCAATAATTCCGAGCAAATGATATAAATATAATATATATATATATATATATATATATATATATATATATAATATATTATATAATATTATAATATAATATTATATATAAATTATTATATTATGATATATATATATATATATATATATATATATATATATATATAATATTAGTGATGGACCGGATGTTCAAAATTTGACAGTTTGCGGATGCGGATGCGATTTTAAAGAGGATGAGGATGCGGATGTGGATCTTAAAGTAGATGAGATGCGGATGCGGATGTTACTCATTGAAGTTTGAATTAAAAAGTTAGATATATATAATATATATATATATATAATATCAATATATATATATAGCGCTATATATAATATATAGATGTATATAATAATATATATATAGTATATAATATAATAATATATCTATTATTATATATATATATAATATATATACTATATATATATATAAAATATAAATATATATTTCAGCTTGTACTTCCCAACTCACCGTCAGAGCCCTAATTCAAAGGAGGGGGTGTTTGCACACCTCCCAATCTCAACTAACCAAACTACGCAGAATGAGCACAGACGCAGGCTTCTAAAGTGAGAGAGATTAAATTCAGCCAGGAAACACAAAAAATGGAAGAGAATTCCTCAGAAACAGAGGTGGCAGGAATGAAGAACACCGCAGCGAAAAAGCCTGGATTAAACTCAATACAACAGCAAACTCATGCGCCGACAGCCACCCTTTTTGCTCACGCAGGGCGTCGTAAAAGTGATGGTACGCGAGTGATAAGCTCCCTCGAGCACCTCCCGCTGCGGTAGCTATAGAAAAGAGATAAAGCACACATCGCGCCGTAAAGATAAAAGGGTCAAGTGAACTGGAAAGTGCAGAAAAGTTTATAAGCCTTTTGGCCTTGCTCACCTACCATAAAGCTGGTGAAACCAGAGCCCCCCCCCCCGATATGAGAGCAGTACTCCATAACAAGGTGATGAGCCCTTGTATGGAGCAACCGAGAAGAGAAAAAGAGTCTCGCAGCCTAAATCGACTCCCAGTTCTTTGAGCCGCCTAGCAACCGTTTGTGAAATGTGAGCTTCCAAGACATTTTTTGTTTATGTTAAGGCCAAGGATTTTATATGTGTCGATCACAGGACACCCACGAGAGAACCGTCGAAAAGCTAGGAAAGTTTAGAAGGTTTTTAGACAGGGAGATTTGTTAAGCAGTTTGGTTTTAAATAACTGAATTCGCACCAGGTTGAGACGACCCACCAGGAAATCTATCCACATCATCGAGAATAGAAATCGAAAAGATTTAAGACGAGAAGCAATCTAGAAGTAAAAGAAGGAGAAGAATTCGAAATGAGTTGAAGAATGAAGGTCGATCATACGGCATACGAGTGGATAAGTGATGTGCAGGTA
>JABUQX010032499.1:0-7500 GCA_015478945.1 Trachelipus rathkii
AAGAGATCGGATAGATTCGGATAAGGAACTAAAGAACCAAATGGCAGATGTTTTAACAGGGTGTGAAAGATAGGGGAGAAATTGGAGTATGTCACTGAAGTTAAGAAGAGTCTGCGGGTGTGAAATCCTGCTGGATGGTAAAAAATTGGAACAAGTATTTGAATTAAAATATTTAGGTTATATGTTGGATAAAAAATGGAACGGATGATGCAGAAGTGTAGCTACGAAAGTTGTCGAATGCGTAGGAAAGGTTGGCTCGTGCAATAAATCCTTTGGTAATGTAAAGGGACAAGTCTTGAGGGCGCCAGGTTTTGCATGAGGGTATTGTTGTTACCTGTGTTAATGTAATGTTGTGAAACTATATGTGGAATAAGAGGTATAGATCAAAGGTGCAATCTGTTTAGAAGGATAATCTTAGGGCGTGTTAAGTGTGAGAAGAATTGATAAAATGAGGAATAAATGTGTTAGAGAGTTGTGTGGTGTGAAGAAAGGATTTAATGAGAGAATAAATGAGTGTATTAAGATGGTTTGTCATATGGAAAGGATGGATGGAAGTCGGCTGGAAGACCAAAGAAAAAGTGGAGTAAGTCAGTAAAGGAATGTCTGAAAGAAAGGAATGAGTATGGCAGAATAGAAAAGAAAATTTCATAATAGGAGTGAATAGCGGGGTTTTATGAGGTGGTACGGTTGTGGCTAAACCACAAGGGATGAACCCAACATTGACGAAATACCACTGGTTGGGTCCGTCAGTTTTGTGAAGCCATAGAAAGGATTTTTTTTTACTGCGACCGAGCTCTTGCTTAAGGGTATGGAGGAGATGGTAAGGGTGGGGGGGCTTTCATTTCGACATATATCATGCTCTTTTACTTAACTGTCCTATTTTCTTGCATGTTACGCAACCTACCTCACATCTAGTAGAAGGCGAAGAGAGGATAAAGAAAGAAATAAGAAATAATAATAGAACTAATATTATTACTAGTCCTGTAAATGTTGCTACAAATTTTTTTATTTAATATTATTAACATAATGCAGAAATTATATATTCAAATGAAAACTAACCTTAGGGAAGTTGTCAATTATCTTCAGCGCTTCGTTTAACATTTTGATGGGTGAAATGCTTTCGGAAACGAGTTCAGAATTTGACCAAAGTATTTTGCTGTATGCCAAATACCCTTCCAAGGAAGACAGCAGGTTTGTTGAAGCCATCAGTGTTTTTGCACAATAGCTTTCTGCTTCGGCTGTATCAAAACTGAAAATAAATTAATGGATTTGAAATTTTTTGGGAAAATAGAAAAAATAAGATGTCTCTTTTAATAACAAAGTAAGAGATTAAAAAAAAATAAGTACTTATAATTTTAACGCTAAATGGGTTAAAAACATAAAAATAAATGATGATGAAATTCAGGATTATAAAGCAAGAGTAACACATTATAGGATTTGATTAAAGTGTGATTCGAAGCAAATGTTGAAACCAGAGTCACAACATGGTGCAACGGCAGGGCGACTAAGTAGCAAGGCAAAGGGTCAGGGTTCGACCCCTCGTCCGAATCTTAGGTATCAATTACCTAGAGTAATTCCACACACACCCCACTAAAATAGCACTAAAAAACAATTATGTGGTCAAGATGGCAAGAGTGCAAGTTGAAGCTGGAATCGAAGTTGAACGAACCACAACCCTTCTTAAATCTATGATAAATTCTTAGTCCAACAAATCCACAATTAATAATAGTTAATTAATAATAGTTAATAATATTTAATTAATAATAATTAATAAACAAAAGGTCTAAACATACAAAAAATTAATGTTAATTGATTATCACAACTACTACTTAAACACAAAAGCTGAATAAACCTCAGTTGCTTTAATTCTTTAATTTCTTGCAAAACCAACTCGTCAATGTTGATGTCTATGCATTTAACTTCTAATTCATTCTGAGCTTCAAGATAGAGATCGCCGATACAAATGTTCTGAAATATATATATAATATATATATAATATTATAATATAATATATATATATAGGATATATGAATAAATACTCGAGAAGACATAATTAATATATATATATATGAGATAATATTATATATATATATATGATATATATATATATATATATCATTATCATCATCCACCTTCTCTTCCCCAAGGCTGTGGTAAGGTGCGTGGACATGCATCGGAAACATTCAAGTAGCAGAAGAATATAACAAAGTCGGAAAAGGAAAGTCCCAGCTTAATTGCCCCCTTTATACCTTATTCAGTTGGAACTCGTCGCAGTCAGGACAAATCCAGCCTAAATGCTTCAAACGAGATCCGCGACGGGAACCCCCTATGGCTATCTCGTTAATGAGTGCCTCATCCTTGGCCGCAGGTGGTTCAACCATACCCCTCCAAAACCCCGCCATTCACTCCTCATTATGCCTTTCTTCTCGCGTCTGCCAAACCTCATTTCTCTCCTCCAAGCATCCTTTACTGACTCAATCCACTTTTCCTTCAGTCCCCAGCCAGTCCGTTCCCAACACACTCACCACTATACATCCCTTAACACAACCGACTATCAAATCCACCCCTTTCCACTTGACAAACGAGCATCTCAACATACTTTCATTTATTCCCTTATTTATCCCTTTCTTCACACCACACAATTCTCTAATACGTTCATCCCTCACTTTATCAATTCTCTGACACCTAAACAAGACCTATTAAGATGTATCCATCTGAATACTTGCACTTTAGATTCTATACCTCTTCTTCGCAGAGCATATATATAGATATAATATATATATACTATATATATCTATATATCATATATATATATATATATATATATATATCTATATATATATATATATATTATATTATATATATATATATATATAATATATATATATATAGCTGTATTATATATATATATCATATAATAAATATATATATATATATATATATATAATATATATATATATAATATAATATATATTATATAGATATATATATATATATATATATAATATATATACCGTGTATATATATATATTACAACCTCCTGTTATGTTAAAATTACAAATCGTTTTTAACTAATCTCATCTTAAATACACTTAGAACAGTAAAATTTTTAGATCACATTAAAACTAACTAAAAGAAAAATATAAATCAAATATATAAGAATAATTGGCAATCACCTTTAGATCGTGACTATTACATTTAAGGGCGTCCCTTTTACATTTAATCCAAGTTGGAAGCAATTCGGGAACTTGAAAGATATCCAGAGCCACAAAGTGAAATGTTTTTAACATTGCCTCCTTATATTTTCCACAATATCTTAAACAATCCTTTAAAAGTGCCGCTTTCTTTTTGATAATGTTTAATACATTACTCTGTAAATATAGATTCATAAATAAAATTAGTTAGCGATACAACTAGCTGGGAGTTTTAATACATTAATAAATCCAATGGTTTAAAATTCACGGAATATAAAAATTTCAAAATATGATTTAGTTTTCATACCTTCTGTACTTCATCGCAGATGCTATAGTTAACGTAAAGATATTTAACACCAAAATCTAAAACTTTTGATGCTAAGATGTAATTATTACTTTGAAAAGCAATAACACCCAAATTGCAGCATATTATACCTGAAAAAAAAAATCAAATACAAGGAACAGAGTTTCGAGATCTGTAAGAATTAAATCACATAAATAAGTACATAAACTTTTGATGCTAGTCAAGACTATTAGCAAATATGATTTGTGTAACAAAAAAGTGTCAAAGGGGGTGAAATGAACATTAAAACAGATTTAAAATAATCAAAGTCTTTAAAGTATTTAAATATAAATATTTATTCTTGAACTTAAAAAAAAAAACAGGAAACATGTTCTCATAAAGCCAAGAAGTTATTAATCAAGGAGAAGAATATGAAATGATTATAAAAAATATATTATGATAATCATATCAATAACCCTAAACTAAACGTCATAATTTTTCTTACTACATACCAATATTATAGACATGAACATCTCCTTTAAGATTTTCAATTTTAGCTAGCAAAATAGACAGTGCTGAAGAACATTCGTCAATTTTGGAAAATAAACTATTTTTATCTGAAGAACTTGATGTCAACGTAGTAACAAAGTGATTTAAGTGATTTCCGTATATCTCCAAGATCTAAGTAATAAAAGAAACAAAAAAATTGTTAGTAACAAGAACGATCAGGAACTTGTCGATATTTTGAGTGACCATCATAACGCTTACCTTAAGAAGCGAATCACTTTTGAATTGACTTTCTGGTTTGATTCTTTCTGTTATACAACCAAACACAGAATAAGGGCCAGATGGTAACTAAAAAACAGAAAACCAGATTAATATCTCTAGTCAACTATATGAAAAACTAATAGATTAAAATTTGAAATAGCAACTATATGTATATATATAATATATATATTATATATATATATATATATATATATATATATATATTAATATACTATATATATTTATATATATATATATATATATATATATATATTCCTCCAATCCCCAGATTGGGGGTGAGATGCGTAGCATACACCGGAACAGAATAGTAGTAAAAGAACATGACGCAAATTGCTGCAATCAGAAAAATCCACGCTTAGACTTTACGAGACAACAAAGGACCCTCACTGTGGTATCTCGTCAATGTAGGGTTAACAACTGGGCAAAGCCCACAACCATATCCCCTTGCAAAACCGCCATTCCACTCCTGTTATGTCATCCTTCTTTTTCGCTTCTGCCAAACTCACATTCCTCTCCTTCAGGCATCCTTTAACTGACTCAATTCATCTTTTCTTCGGTCTCCAAGCCGGTTGATTCCCAACCACATTCACCACTAAACATTCACTTAACCAACCAACTATCATCCATCCCTTCCATATGATAAACCATCTCCATGTACTCTCGTTTATTCTCTCATTTACGCCCTTCTTCACACCACAAAACTCCCTAATGTATTCATTCCTCATTTTATCAATTCTTCTCACACTTACACGCCTCCTAAGATTGTCCATCTGAAGACTTTGTACCTTAAATCTATACCACTTATTCCAGACCACAATTTCACTACTCTATAAACATTAACACCTGCAACAACATATTCTCATGCAAAACCCTAGCGCACTCAAAATTTAGTCCCTTCACATCCACCAAAAATTTAATTGCCCCAGCCACCTACGACATTCTGCATCATCCATTCCCTTTTCATCCAAAATATATCCTAAATATTTAAACTCAGTATCTTGTTCCAGTTTCCAGGACAAACTAACATGACTTACACCGCGAACTCTGCCTCACTTACTACATAATTCTCTACATACTTTACTTTCAATCTCCTTTTAAATACCGCCAAACCCCTCTACCATCTCTCAACTCTCTTCAGATTCACTACATCAATCAACCAAATTTATCCCGCATGCAATAAGCAGCGGCACTCCCAACTCTCTTCCAATTCTCCACAAAGCACCTTCGCCTGCCACCCCAACCTCTAATTCTTCATAACCCCATCCATATACCAAATTAAATAACCAAGGAGACATAACACATCCATACCTCACTCTGCAATTAATATTAAACGAATCACTTTCGATTCCATTTACTCTTACACACCTTTCACTATCGTCACAAATACTTTTGATTCCATTCAAAGGTCTATACCACCAGCACACCATCATATCACTAAACCTGCATAACTTCCTATTAATCCAGTCATACGCCTGTTTAAACAATCCATAAGACCTAAATACAATTTATTCTTCTCTCCCTCATTTTCTCAATCTTTGTTTCAATGTAAAAATTTGATCCACACATCCTCTACCACTTCTAACAAATGCACCTTGTTCTTCAACAATCAGTCCTTCAGTCACTCAACCAAAATAACATCATATATCTTTCCTACACACTCAATATAACTAATTCCTCTATAAGTGTTCCTACAGCTTCCCTTATCCCCCTTACCTATATATAAGGGTACTGTTACTGCTTTCCTCTAATCTCTTGGAACTATACTCACCAAAAATTCTTTGTTACACAACTTCAAAATCTATTTAATCACATCTCGCCTCCATTCTTGATCATTTCAAAAGAATCCATATATACCTGCAGATTTTACCTATTCTTCAACTTTCTCACCTACCCATTATCTCCTCCCAACTAATAACCTCATCCCCAAAATACCTATTTCTTCTCTTCTAGCACATCAAACTAATATACATTCACTATCGCCTCTTCATTATATATATATATATATATATATATATATTATATATATATATATATATATATACTATATATATTATATACTATATATATTATATTTTATTATATATATTAATATAATATATATATATAGAACGCCTCGTGCCAGGAGGTTGAGTCGCCGCCTCTCATTCGAGAGGAGGACGCTGGTTCACATCCTCCGCGTAGCAGTTGGAGTTTTATCTACCTGGGTGCAAGAATTAAAAAACTCAACTGCGAACACGTTGGTGGCGCTGTTTGGGATATGCCAGCCTTAAAAGTCCCGATTTCCTGTGTCCCCCCGTGTTACCCTACATAGGGGATAATAAGCACGTTAAAGGTAGGTTTATATATATATGTATATATATATACTATATATATATCATATATATATAATATATATATATAAATTATATATATATAATATATATATATATATATATATATATGTATATCATATATATATATATATATATATAATATATATATATATATATTATATATATATATATCTATATATATATATATATATAAGTATATTATATATATAATATATATATATATAATATATTAAATATTATATAATATATACTATATATATATATATACTATATCATATATAATATATATATATACTATATATATATATAATATATATATATATATATATATATATATATATATATATATATATATATATATATTGTTCCCACAGAAAATCCGTTGGAACCAAATGACCTAACTATGAATCCAATTGTCATTCTGTTTTGGCAAACATTAGCAGATGTCGTTCCTAAGAAACAGTTTCTAACGGATCTTGGCCCTATGCGGTTGAAACTTTCCTCTTTTGTAAATGAGGTGCGTTTAGGGAGTGGTAGAGGATGTGTGATCAAATCTTTTACATTGAAACAAATGATTGAGAATGAGGGAAAGAAAGAATAAATTATATTTAGGTTTTTTTTGGATTTGCAAGCAGGCGTATGATATGATTAATAGGAAGCTCTGTAGCAGGTCTTAGTGATATATGGTGTTGGTGGTAGGCTTCTGAATGGAATCCAAAAGTATGTATGACGATAGTGAAGGCGTGTGTAAGAATAAATGGTGTCAATGGTGATTGGTTTAGGATTAATAGCCGAGTGAGACAGGTTGTGTTATGTCTCCTTGGTTACTTCAATTTGTATATGGAGTGGGATTATGAAAGAATTCGAGGGGGGATGGCAGGAAATGGTTGAATGATGGAGA
>JABUQX010032499.1:10000-40103 GCA_015478945.1 Trachelipus rathkii
CATAGCATCAAGTGCGTACCTTCCTTACTCCATAAACAAGAATATAATACAAAGATTTCATAACATCAACTTTACTAAGGATTATAGAATCTTTGTTAGCTCTATCTATAAAGACAATCGCTGCTTTGGCCAGTGAAGAAAGAGTACTTTCAGACATTGTTGGAGTGTTGTAAAGGGACTGGCAAAGCAAGTTCAAAATTTGCTCAATTTCCTTTCCAGATGTAACATACTTGAAGTATTTCTTAAAAAAGAAAAAAAATTCAAATTAAAAATTTTTTATATATATATATATATATATATATATATATATATATATATATATATATATATATATATATATATATATATATATATATATATATATATATAATATATATATATATATATTATATATATATATATATAATATTATATTATAATAATATTTATATAATATATATATATATTATATATAATGATACTGTAAATACAACATCACAAAGCTCCCCTATTCACTCCTGTTATGAACCTTTCTTCTCGCCTCTGCCAAACTCACCTTCCTCTCCTTCAGGCATACCTTTACTGACTCCATCCATCTTTTCTACGTCTTCCCAGCCAGTACAATTCCCAGCAACATGAACTCGACCACTTAACCAACTGAATATCATCCATCTTTCCATATGGCAAACCATCTCATGTACTGCTCGTTTTATATTCTTGTCATTTATCTGCCTCTTCACACCACACAACTCTCTAATGCATTCATTCCACATTTTATCAATTCTTCTCACATCTTTGTACCTTAGATCTATAACTCTTATTCCATACCCTAGCTTCCTACTAAACATTAATACAGGTAACAACATACCCTCAATCAACAATAGCGGCTCCAGATTAGTCTCTTTGTTCCACCAAGGATATTATTGCACCAGTGTCCGCCTTCCTACCATTCACAACTTTCCTATTACACTCTGCATCAACTGTTCCCTTCTCATTTAATATATACCCTAAATTATTAAAATCAGGTACTTGCCCCAATTGCTAACCATTAAATATAACTTCAGACCATGGACTCTTCTCACCAATTATCATCACCTTACTCTTATCTGGGCATTTACTTCAAACCCCTCCTTTGGGCACACCTGCCAAACCCTCTCTCAATCCTCTCAAACTTTCTCAGATTCACCACACCAACAAAACCAAATCATTCGCGTACAATAAGCAGGGCACAAAACACTTCCATTCTCCATCACTCTAAGTCTAACACCTTCCCCTACCACCCCTATCTCTCTCTAATTCTTTCATCACCTCATCTATATCAAATTAAATCACCAATATATAGTATATATATATATATAATATATACTATATATATATATATATATATATATATATATATATATATATTATATAATATATATATATATATATATATATATATATATTACCGATATATATATACGGTATATATATATGCTTTTAAAATTAATTCATTTCTATTCTTCTATTCTCTGTTTAATTCCAAATAAAATATAGTAAGATACTTTTGAAAAACAGAATGTGTTTTTATTCTCCACTCGATTTTGGATCGAATATTGAAATATTTGTACACTTTAATAAATTTTTCAATGTTAAAATATTATCCAGATGATTAAAAAAGGTACTGTTTATATTTAAAATAATTGTAGCTAAAAACTGCATGAAGAATGTTCTTTTAATAAAAATGAAAAAAATTGTCCATCTGAACACATTGTACTTTAGATCTATACATCTTATTACAGACCATAGTCTCATTACTATACTTAACACAAGATAACAACATACCATAATGCAAAACCCTAGCACACTCAAGACTTAATCCCTTTACATCCACCAAGGATTTAACTGCACCACCCACCTTCCTGTTATGTGACCATAACTTAGTTATTAAGGTATGTGGATGGTTTGGGTATCATATTTTTTTTTTTTTTTTGACTAAGCCAAATTGGTGGATTTTAGTTACAGGAATTTGACAAGCCCTAGGGGCTTTTGTGGATTTTCATAGAGCATGTTGTGGTGGGTTGACTGGGACTCTCGATAGGTCATGCTGGCTTCTTAGCTGTCCGTTGTTTTCTTACTGTCTCTATATTTTTAAATATTTCTAATGTTCTAATTCACAACTTTCCTACTACACTCTGCATCATCCGTTCCTTTTTCATCCAACATATATCCTAAATATTTAAACTCTTGACACTTGTTCCAGCTGCTCACCAGCTTCACATGGAGGCCTGTCCTCACTCACAACCATAACCTTACTCTTATCTACGATTACTTTCAAACTCCTCCTTTTTACAAACTCTGCCACATCTCTTTACCAATCCTTTCAAACTCTCTTCAGATTCGCCACCTTCTACTCTCTTCCATTCTCCATCATTCTAACACCATCTCCTGCCATTTCCACCTCTAATTCTTTCATAGCTCCATCCATATACAAATTGAATAACCAAGGAGACATAACACATCCCTGCCTCACTCCTCTAATAATATCAAATGAATCACTTTCGACTCCATTTATTTTTACACATGCTTCACTATCATCATACATACTTTTGATTCATTACAGAACCTACACCAACAACCAGATTCACTAACACTGCCATACGACTTTGCTATTATCCTATAATATGCCTGTTGCAAATCCATAAAACCTAAGTACAATTTATTCTTCTTCTCCCTCATTATCTTAATCATTTGTTTCAATGTAAAGATTTGAGGCACACACATCCTCTACCACTTTTAAACACACCTTGTTCTTCTTCACCAATCAGTCCTTCAGTCACCTGACGCATTCTTTTGACCAAAATACCTTCATATATCTTCCCTACAACACTCAATAAACTAATTCCCCTATAATTGCTACAGTTTCCCTTATCCCCCTTATCCTTATATTAAGGGTACTATTACTGCTCTCCTACAATCCCTCGGATTTCCCATTCTTCAACTTTCTCACGTCTACCATTACCTCCTCCTTACTAATGACCTCATCCCCAAAATACCTATTCCTTCTTGCACTATCAAACCCACAAACATTCACTATCACCTCTTCATTACTGCCAATGCTATGCAGATTCTGCTAACTTTCTTACTTCCTCTAGTATACTTATGAATACTCTTGTGTTTAAAGAAAGTATTACTTACACACATACCTCTCTCCTCATAGAAATCAATCACTTCTTCATTACTGCATTTTCTCCCAACACCAGAAAGCCACAAGATCTGTTATACCATCCCTTTTTTGATCACCTATCCAACCATTTAGGTGCACCCAACACAATCTCAAGCTCCTACTCACCCCATCCAAAACATCATTCAGATTATCTCAGAAAATCTCATTCTCTTCAACATTACCTTCAGATGGACCATATGTCACAACCACACATACCTTGACCTTTTCAAACTTAAATATAACCATTAGAATTCTTAGACTCGCACACACAAAAACATCCATAACTCTGTACCACAAGTCACTCATCAGAATTGCAACTCCTTCTCTCCCCCCTCTCATTCCTTTCCAAACCAGCACATACACATTTCTACACCACAGCACTCGTTTTCAGCATTTCCTTTCATCTTTGTTTCAGTTACAGCAAGCAAATCAAATTTGCCCTTTCTAATACATCCATCACCTCTCTCTCTTTTCTTCAACATTTATTTCCTCTGACATTTCATGTACCCATAGGATTCATACATTTTTTCGCCGAAAGATAGAAGCCGCTTACGGCGATCAACGACTCTCATGATGCATGCATTAGCAATTCCTGGCAAAGATAAGGTGGTAGTGGGCAGCAAACCTAAACTTAACCACAGTCCCGTTTAGTCACGCTTCTTGACACACACGGTCATACAATGTGGGCAATTCTTTTCCCCTGCAACATGGGGATATAGAGGGAAGGACTGTCCGTCCAGATTTGTATAAAGCGGGGTGTGGGTATAAGTATGTGTATATGATGATATGTGGATATAAAAGGTGTCTCTAAGATGTTGTCTGGAGGATGTGTGGAAGTGAATGCAGAAAAGAAAGGCGAACTTATTAAGGCACTGGAAAGTCATGGAAGACGCACCATTAAAAATGGGAGCTAATTTCATCGCTGTGAGTATGCACGCTACTCTACCTCTTATAAAAGAAATATTAAATATTTAAATATTAAATATTTAAAGAAATATTAAATGTAAATAACTTCCAAAAGCATCCACTGAAATTGAAATATCCTGAGGATTAAATGAAAAGCAAAAAACAAGCACGAAAAAGAACAGCAGGAAAAGAAGAGAAACAATGAAAGTAGAACAAAATAACATTAAACTTAATAATTACTTCACTTTACCAATCAGTAAAAAAAGAAAATTGCCAAGCTGCAAGTTCGACTAGAAGGTATAAGGAATCAGTTAAACTATGGTTCATCTAAAGTATCAAGGTGAAAAGGGCAGATATGAAAATTAAACCCAGCTTCATATCTGTCAGTCCTTGAAGGAAACTACCTATGATTCCTTCCAAATAGTGTCTTCAGTGAAAGAATGCTTAGCCAAGCTGAAGACATATAAAACGATATAAGAAATGAACCTTTAATTGATCAAATAATAGCCTAAGCCAGCGATCTCCAAACTTTTTTGATCGCATACCCCTAAGACGAAAAATAATTATAAAGTTGTACCCCCTAATATAATATAATATACTGTAATATAAGACAGCAATGAATGAGAAAACCTCGCACTCACGTGATACAGGATCATACACTGGCAAGTGATCTTAAGCCTACTTCTTTGACGTACCCCCAAATATCACTTTGCGTACCCCTAGGGGTACGCAAAGTGATATTTGGGGGTACGCCTAAGCAAATTAATCATACTGATCATTCAGTATTTAAATTCTAAATTTGGTAAATGATTCATTAGCCAATATACGATGAATAGCAACATTTAGGTCACTGCTTGGTAAGACATGGATATTGAAATCAAATTCTCATCACATTTCAATATTTAACTCATACGGAGAGCAGCGTAGCAGAACCTGTCCGTGACAGTTGGCCGTGCTGAATTTAAGAATTATCTATGATTGTAGTATTAAGATGTAAAAGACTAATGAAGTTGGCTGGTAATTTGTGGAAAGCTATTAGTTAAAAACGCTATTATTTAATTATGGAACAGTTCCTTTTATAGTTTTTAACTATTAGATTTCTATAATTGGGAAATTTAATGTACCTACAAAGTTTCTTTCTCCTCAGACTCTAAGCCACCCATCCTTCCTCTTTAGATCTCATACCACTATGTGTTAAGCGAACACTCATCTTATTGTGTTACTGCTATTAAGTATACGGATATAACCTGATTAGAGTTTGAAAATTTTGTAAGAAATCGAAGTGTGCCCCTTGGAATGACAAGTGAATGAAGATAAGTGATCTGTCTACTGAATTAAAAGTTTATATGTGGTTGCACGATTTGTAATAAAATAGTTTAGTAAATTATGAAGTAAGTTTAAACACTCATAACTGAATACAAACGTGTGTTTCTAGTATATTGATAGATTTTAAAACGTTTGAAATTTATGGTAATATCCTAATTTAAAGAATTTGTCAAAGTGTTTTTTGTTTGATCTTCACATACTATTTGTTCTTTTATTTTAGTTTGATTGCTGTGGTCTGCTTATAAATAATTAAGATACTAGACTTTCTTATGTATATAGAGAACATCCTACTTTCTGCGAGTGCTCATAAGGAAAGATCGAAGAAGACGGGCTAATAGAAAGGATTAAAGAGTGCAGGAGTTAGAGCATTTATCAGTAAACCTCAAGCTTTCGAAATAGGAAAATACCACCGATACGCGCAGGCCGAGACAAAGTGTTGAGGAAGTGTTGGAAACCTTAACAGACATAGTGGAGTTCTTAAGAGTGCGTACAAGCGAACGATGGAAATTAAAATTGGTCTAAGGGAGAAACCAAAGAAGTAACATCATGGTCCCTATTTATTACAACTACCAAATATTGAGCAAATAGTGTTTAAAATGTTGTACCCAGTGAGAGTATGAGATGAGTCTTTTAGGTGAAATAGGTAGAATAGAACGAGCAGGGCGAGTGGAGAGAGAGAATATGTAGAGCTCGGCGCGAGCGTTCCCTGATTAGAGTGGAAAAGGATTGAAGAACGGAACTTCTGGAAAAATATTGGAAAGATGTTGTAAGAAGATGTTGGATAAGGCGTAGAAAGCTGGTTTTTAATAACTAGCATAACTGCGAAAACCTGACACCAAATCGCATCGAGCTATGAGTAAGGTGCGAAAACGGAGGTCTAATAATAAAATGGCGGATAGTGAGATTGAAATATGGAGAATGATCTTTGGAGGATTTTGTAAATTACAAATAGGCTTAGGAAAGGAGAGAGATTGCGTAGTAGACCATAATTTGAGTTCTGGGAGAGTGCTTGGGGGAGAGGAGATGTGTGAGAAGAATGTTGCGTGAGGTCGACTCTTGGTTGGAGGTAGAATGAAAGCTGATGATCGTTGAGGGAGGTATTTGAAGAGTTGTGATACAGGCGCATCGGTGATGAAGATATGAATAGTTTTGGTTAGGAGATACTGTTAAGAATTAATTGGGAGTTTAATTGGACAAATACAGGTATTTTGCAATATAGTCTGATGAAACAGCGTGTTGGATAGATGATCTCTGTGGTATGCCAGGGATAGAGAAGTGGAGTAGTAGCAACTAATCCCTGACCATATTGTACTAAACACAGTACGACTTAAAACATGAATGTGGTAACTATAGGAGCAAATGTTGCATATTAATGTCTATTCCGTGAAGAACTATGAGAGGAGTGAAAAAGTAAGTTAGAGAGAAGACTGAAGAAGAAGTAGTGGATCTCATCAAAACTTAGAAAGATGGCAAGTTATATTGGTTTCAGACCGGGGAGATTGACTATAGTTCTGATGTTGCCTTGAGGATGATAAGTGAACAGAGGTTCGGGAATTTTAGTGTAGACAGCATATTGGCAGCCTTCTCTCTAGACCTAGATATAACGCGCCTTTATGGAGAGATACGAGTGCCAAGAGGAGTAATTGTGTGTGAGGAGAGTACTGAGAACATGAATATATGAAACATCCATATCAGTAAAAATGAGTCAGGTTCGGCAATAGAAATACATCATGAACCAGTAGCTCATGAACTATAAGAACTAATCCGGTTAGGGGGTGAATAGGTTGAACATTGTCGCTACAAAGGGGTGAATGTCAAGAGTCGGGTGCTTTCTCTCAATAGTGCGCTCAATTATATCAGCCTCTGTTATACATGGACACAATTGTGGGAGATTGGTGGCGTGGAATCAGACGTGTGATGGATGAGATCGCTTCTAGCACTATTCTGCCACCATACCTTAGGATGGATGTGGTGCGCGCCTCAATATATCAAGAGAGACGCGAGCAGACACTATTATATCGTGGAAGGTTTTAGGATCAGGTGAAATTGGAGATATAAGGTATGAGGAGATATAAATACCAATGGAGCATAGACAAGAAAGGAATGATATTGATCGGAAGAGTATGGTAGAGAGTTATGTCTCTAGGAGAGATATGAGTTTTGATGGTGTGAAAAAGTGATTATACCAGAGGTCCTATTCCTTTGGGAGATAGCTATCTAGTGGTGAGGAATACGATTATATATAATATATATAAGACATCATAAACCAGACATTAAGTACAGGCAAGGAATTTGGGAAATTTTAAAATGGGACCTATGAATAAAGCTAAATATGTTATGTATTCCAGACATTTGTTAAGAATATATAAAAGAGATTATATTAAATCTATATGTTGAGTTGATGAGGTGATTTATATATATATTACACATAAATGTAATTAATATAGATATAATGAAGTAAAAGCTGTATATATAACTGATATAGTAATATAATATATTATATATTATATGAAGAAATGCTATAAAATAATAACAGATTTATAGGCTTGTTAGATATTTATGTATTTCTATAGATTAATGAAAAAATTAATTAAATTATATATATATTATATATATATATTTATATATTAATATATATTATATATATATATATCATATTTATATTATATATTTAATATATAATATATTAATATATATTAATATATATTAATATAAATATATATATAAATATTATATATTATTAATAATAATATTATATATATTATATAATATTAATTAGTGATGATGATGGTACTATGCTTTAGTCAAAGAATATGACTGTATCAAGTTTTAATCTACTCAGAACTTTAGAAAATATGCCAGTCTGAGAAAATATGTACAGTGTTTAAACTAAGTTTATTGGTGAAATGAAGCAATGAGAGTTTTGTTTCTCAAATATAAAATAACTGTATGCAGAATCAGTGATGAGTTAAATATCAATCAGTTGGCATTAAACCCTGGCCTAACACCCCAAAAAAAAAAACAAATAAACAAATAAAAGAAAAAAAAAAAAAGTTTTAGAAGTAGAGAATGAGAAGCAAATGGAATTAAAAGTATTTGTTATTTTTTTTTATATTTATATTTTTATAATTGAGTATTTATATTTATTTATACAATGACGAAAACTATAGTAATTATAATATTACTTAACTCCCTATAAATGACATACATAGTCAGTGAGTAACTATAATTTGTTTCTCTTTATCTATCTGTGAGGCACTATTTGTCATTCATTAAAATACTCATAGGAGTCTCTGTTCACACAGGAATTTATCTTTTAACCAATTAATACATAAAAAATATTATAAGATAAAAGATAGGAAAAAGTACTAATTTTAAATTTAATTGACAATAGGCTCAAATAATTTCAATGTATATATATCATAAATTTTATTGATACAAGAAGATTATCGGGCACATAAGTAGTTCTCGTTTATTTAGAATTTAAAACAATTAAACAAGATAGGTGAATAGTGATCAGTCCGTACTTTTAATCTCAATTAAAATTAATATTCAACTATAACACGATTTCCTCATTCACTCGCAATTTTCATTTTGATACTGGTGCACCAAGATGATACATTATAATAAAGTAAATAAGAAACAAAATGAAAAAGTATAAGAATTTTTTTGAATATTTGGAACGCTATTTATATCAATTCAAAGATCTTCCATCTAAGCCTAAAATATTGAGAAAAATTTACTTAAATATCTTGAATATTGAGATTTTCTTAGTAATTCTTTTTTCTTTTATGCCATTCCTTTTCATTCTAAGATAAGGCTTTCTCTGTTATGTTTTCAGTACATTAGTATACCTCTGCCATCACAGATGCATGGAGTTTGAGAGATATCTACACATTTATTATCTACTTTTTAAATTTAAAGTATTGATTAATACAAAACAAATATAATCCTGAATTCAGCTAGATTTTGTTGTATTTAAGAAAATAAAAATAAAAATATTATCTAACTTCTTGGTTTGATAACCTGTTAGAGCTTTGTGTAAGTTCTGAATTCCGAGATACATCTAGTAACAAACTACAATTAGCTATCAATACTTGGAGTATACACAGGCAGACTAAAATAAATTCTCACTGCTAATCTTGATGAATTTTTATCCTAAGTGCTATATTATTTGCCTGCAAAACTTGGTAGCACTATGAATTGCCTTCGATAGTCCAATAAATATCTTATCATATTGAAAAGCTATTTATAATTCAAATATTTTGTTACGAGATTCATACATTTTAAGTAAGCAATATTTAGAATGGCTCTAAATTGATAATCGAGAAGAATACACTTACCGTATTATATTATACAGGCTACGAGCATAAATTTGTATCGAATATCCATTTATTATTATCGAGTTTAAATTAAACAAAATAGTAACGTAAGCGCATATGGGCCTACTTTACGGAAACTGTTCCATGAAGATTTCCAGATATAGTAAGACCAAGACTTTTGCTCAAATCAAATATTTTCATGGCATTACAATCAAAAAAAAAACAAAAAAAAACTTGGTGAAGTAACTTTCTTTGAAACTAGTAATTCTTCAATGATACAGAAAGTTAAGTTATAAACATGTCTTCAGTCATTTAAACAGTTTATGAAAGAAGCTCCAAAGAAAACTTGAAAATAAAGTTACCTCAGACCACTATTTCAGTCAAAAAGAAATAACTATAGGCTATAATGTACACTGCTTAACTCCCATGACTTGTTGCAAAATAATTCCATAAATTTTAAGAGCTCTTTTCATGATAATTTATAGTATCTTTTTCTATTTTACCTTAATAATCGTTTATCTGTGTGAAAATACATTGTAAACACTCGAACTTTGCCTCTTTGACTTTTGACCTTTAATCAAACATGAAATATATGCTCCTCCAGCTGATATAATAAAAACAATTCTCAGAATGTTGTTTGATCGCCACCTGTTCTTACCATTCAATAGAATCACCCCTAAGCTACCACATAAGAATTCCTGCTTTATATTTCACATTAGTTGTCCCATATCGAGCCGCTTTCCCACATAACTTACCTCTGAAATCATAACAGCACCTGATAGGTCAACACATTTTAAAAATCAATCATTAATACCTTCTCTTTCATAAGAATGTTAAACACACACCCTATTAATGAACTGCGTTAATATCCTCAAATGCCTTATAATCAAGATAGGCTACTGTTACTCACCTCTCTTAAATATTTTTCTTTATAAACTTCTTTTGATATAGACATCTTCCCTTATTTTGCATGCTCTTCCGGATTTCTACACTTCCTGGAAGAATAATTAAAACAGCAAATGCAATCATCTTGGATTGTTGCTGTTTGCAAGATAATAAGAAAGAGATCTAGATTTGTTATCATGTGTAGGACCCGTACCACTGCTTCCCTGGCTTTCAATTAAATTTGTAAAAACATTAACGCCCTTAAACTGTAAGGGTTTGACATCCTGCACTGAGAAATTAGAAATTGTATTGGGCTCCGTTTTACCGAAGATAGAGTTGATATTTTGAGAAGGTTTTGTATCGATGTCCTGGGTCTGAGAAAGGCCGCTGGAAACAGAAAAAACATTGCCCAGCTGCTTCACGGGGGGTGTGAACAATATTGTTTTTCTCACCATCCCTCACTACTCAGAAAATCTCCTCTAATCCTTTTACTTTAGCTATTGTATTCTACTCTCCTCTATAGTTAACTTAAAACAAGATCTCGTACTGATCTACTTATAAAATTATGGTTTCTTGAACCATCAATGTCCTCATAACCTATCTTTGATCACCATTACTAACCCCTTGTTATCCTAATTCCTAAAAAATAATGTTCAGGGCATTATATTTATGTTATATTCCGGATATTCGTCCCTCATCTTCTTCTTCAATTCATTCTTTTATCCAATATTAAAATTTAAACTCTGTGCTCTCAATTCTTGCTGAACTGGTATGAAAATAACATGTCAACTTTAGGGTGGGCCATCTCAAAACATATTAATGCCATATATATTAATTTTACCTGTCCATTTCTGATTGGTCTGTACTGTAAAGACAAGGCATCATCATCTGTACTTTCTCAAAGCCAATATTAATTTGCTAGGAGGTTTTTGATTCACGAAACAAAAAAGTTTCAATCCCGAGAGTTCTACTGCTCATTCCAGCATACATTTGGTGCTCTAAGAGACTTTAGCTTATACCCCATACAAACTAATGCGTATACTATATAATAATTTGCATTACTTTTCCTCTTGGGCTTTCCGTACCCCATAAAACTTAGCCACCATCTCCAAAAACATTTATTTCCATAGGGTTCTTTGAGTTAGTTCAATAAATATATATTAACTTGTGTATTAAATTTTTGCGCGATAAAAGGATATTGCAAATGTTGAAAACTATCAAATGGTAATAAGGACCCCCATATTTATCTCTTGATAGATAGGAACTACACCCTTATTAAAGTCCTTAACTTAAGTCATACTCTTTTATTAACTATTTATGCTACTGGACTGATATTGTCCCTTGCCATCTAATAGTCCAATTCCTTGGGACAAAAAACGGGGAGGAATCCCTCTCTATATCTGACCACTTTTGCTTAGGGTAGCCTCACCATCTAAGTTGTTCTCATCCAAGCCCAAAATTATTTTGACATCTTATAAATAAGGGACATAAATATTTTCATTCGATCTTCCGGAATTTGCATGCAGAGCGTAGCCGATTTTGCACAAACTTAACTATTACATCAAACTGAACAGACACTATAGACATATCTTTTAGGCCCTCCTATAAATTCCGTAATTGTTTTCCACGTGTGTGGGTTGTTTCTCTTCTGTGGAACCTGTAGTCCATTCTTGGTTCCCAAAAATTTCAATTTTTCAAATTCCATGTTTTGAAACAATTATTCATATCAACTTTTCAGAAGATTTTTTGGGGAAAATGAACTTTTGCAGAACGTGAAGTAATTGTCATAGATTGGTCCATTCCTCTTTTTGAAATATCAATAGTCCCACATAGAACTATTTATATTTTTCCAGCAAAGAAAAATTCATTTTGTATGTTCCAAATCTGTGACTTTCCAGCTTGTGTTGGTTTCAAATTTTTTCCATAGAACCTAATATATTTGTGTTATTTTTTTTGTTAAAATGAAAATTATATATATTATGGTATATTAATATTATAATTTTTTTTTTATTTTCTTACTTCTAATTTACAAGTGAGGGTTGGACACAGCGTCTGGTTTTCAACGGGCGTTGTTTTACAATCGGGCCCAAGATGCATCTTTGAATCTAGATATTTCTTCTCATATGGAACTTGCTGTTATTGTGTCTCTGGTTTTAGATAACCAAAATTTTCAAAAAAAAATTTGATGAAATATTTTTTTTAAAAATATTTCTTTTGAGTAACAAAAAAATTATTTAAGTAAAAAACATGCAATCTTGCCCGATTGGTAACAAGCCCCTGAAATTTGGATGTTGAATCGAATTTGAAGGTAAAAAAAATATTTCAATTTTTCAACTTTTTCAAATTAAAAAAAATGGGTTTTTTGGAAATTGGGGACAAACGCCTGACACCAGAACTTCAAAAAATCGTAAAATGGTTCTATTGTGGACAATTGTAGTAGATGGACCTAATCTATGCATATTTCAATTTGAAGTCATTTCCCAAAAAATTCTGAATGTTGATAAAGTCACTTTGCAAAAAAACATGGATTTTTGAAAAATTGAAAAAAAATTCCTGAAAGAAGAACTACAGTCACCAAGAAAAACCCGGAAAACACGCGACTAATAACGTTATTATATATAGTAGGATTAGACAAAAAAAGCTACATAAAATATTTGAGGTGTTTTTTAATATAAGTCCAAAATCGGCTGTAAAAATTTCGAAATTTATATTATGTCCTCCATTTTTTAAAGGATGGGTATAACTGGAAACGGGGATCAGTCCAAGTCACCCAAGATTGATTATCCTCCTAATTACCTCATACCCTTATATGCTGACTATACCTCTATTTGCAACTCTAAATCTTTAGCCTTTATAAATTATATTTATTGTGATCAACTGAGCGACGATTTTCATTTTAATTATTATATAAATTCACAATATATTTGTAGCTAAAGAACATAACATCTCGACTTGCTGGTGGTTAAATATCAACATAGTTCCCAGTGTATTGATTTAATTTCCTTTTCAAAATGATTTTTCATTTCATTATTCCAAAGTATTTTATGGAGACTTAATAATGCTTTACTTCTGCATAACACCAAGTTCGTTATCCCCCTCCATAAAATTCACATTTTTCTAATAAATATGTATAATAGGTACATGTAGTCAATTACTAAACTCCTTGATGGCTTTTAATTTAATTACTGAATCGTATCTCTTTTAATTGTTTTATGTGCTTACTTTTTCTAGTCTTAATTGTTTTCCTTTCTATTTCTCGAAATCAGATTCTATCATATTCTTATCAGAATCTTAATTTTCGTAATCAGATCCCTATTCTGCTATGTTGAATGTGAGTTTAACTTTATATTAAAGGATTGTAGTGGCTTGCTCCAATCAGTTTTTTTCTTCTTGTATTTTAATTTTAATAAAAGGATTCTTTCTTTTGGTATTATTTTTTCTGTTATACCGGATTCTCTATTATCTCATCTGATATTGAAGGTGAAAGTTCTTCTCTTTCAAGTTGACTACAATCTCTGCATTCTATAAAACACAAAAATATTTGCCTTGATCAATATTCTTGTAAGCCTTTCAAACCTCCATCCATAACCAATTACACACCTGAAATTTTGCTTTTGGGTTCCTAACTTTCCTTCTTTATCTTGATCTGGAATCCCACCCACTTGCATGCTTGTTTCCGATACATGTAGATTGCCTTGATTTTCCCTGGGCTTTCTATCGATACAGATTTCAAAACAGGCCGGTTTCCCATCAAACTGTGGATTTTCCTGTTTATTTTATTATATATGCTGCTGTGTTTAATAATGACTAGAAACTAAAACTTCTGTTGCAATATTTGCTGAGGGTGGTGGAATACATGAGTGGATCTACCGCCTTCAACAAGGCGTTTTTTTTTTCTTTTTCCACTCTATTTTGTTGTGGGAGTAATACGGAGCCCGTTTAACCCTTGTCCTTAACTCCATATTTTATGTAAAAGCCCTTTTTAACTAATGGGCATCAAAAGGGCTAAAAGCCATGTATTCCAACTAAAAATTTCTCTGATTTTTGAATTTAATTGTGCATTTTGCGTTTCTCAAGTTAACTTGCTCAATTTTACAACCTTCCCGATTTTTTTAAATAAAATATACCAAAATCTCATTTTTTTGACGAAATCATCTTGAAACAAACAAATAATTTATAACCTAAGATTTGGATAATATTTGAAATGGTCCCAACAAACATCTGCAAAAACAATTCTTCCTTGTTTAGTAACTATTTTGGTCTTTTTCCCCCAAAAATTCTAACTGATGCATTTTTCCATCTTATTACACCCTGGTTTAACAATTTCTGTTATCAAGGGAGTTCAATATTAAAGTGGTGGTTTTGACCGCCCTGTGATGAGAATATTATCGCTGGATGTCCCATTCTTTTCATATGATAATAACTGTAATAGATCCCCTTTTCCTTCCAAAGTGCATTTATTTCCTTGGTAATAATGGGAGATTTAGCTTTCAATTGCAAAACTTTTGAATAAAGCCCTTCCTTTGGTTTGCGATAGCCATTAAAAATAGGCTTTTTTTGTCTACCATAAATCTACCATACACTTGGTCCAGTAATATAAAATTCCAACTATTTGATGCTTATCATGAAAAGCTTGCCCCAACTACATGGGAAAATAATTTTTTCCTTAATATCCAGGAACAAATAACCTAACCATCAATTCAAAATAATTGAAGTATAATTTTTCCTTAGTTCTACAACTGATTCTACTTCAATTTGTTTCCATATCCCTAACACATTTGCTTTCCTGACCCAATTTGCTGAAAATTTTAACCTTGACTGAAATGCCCTCCGAATTCATTAATAAGCTTTAAATAAACTTTTTCTCAGTATTTCTTTTTCATAGCGCCATTATCAAAAAACCAATTTTCTCTATCATTTTTTTCTTCGGAAATAAAAACTTTTCAATCTACCGCTAATTAATATAAACACACTTCAATTTTTAGTTTTTGAATTTTTTCTTTATTTTCAAAATTTTGCAATTTCTTCAGGCTTTCATTTTTCCTTTCTGGTTCTACCATCTGGCATCCATTTCCTTGCAATTTTTGATCAGTGATACTTTAAATGGCAGTAATACAAAGGAAATTTCTTTTCCATTTTTCTTTCTGGTAACTATTTTTCTCTGTAGATTCCTCTTATTGTTAACGCTTCTTGATTTTCTAACTTAACCTTTGATATCATCTTATTTGCTTCTGTGCAAGGCCAAGTTACCAATATTATCTTATAAACTTCTTTTCTTTTCTATTTACTATGAATCAGAGCCATGTAGTTTTTGGAAATTGAAATAAATCCTTGCCAAAAATTCAAAAATCTTACCTATGAAGAAATATCTCTGAGCAATGTCCATCATTTCTCTCATTGAATTTTGACAATTTCTTCCTGAGATTACCCCGGAGCTGTGTCTTATTAAAGATAAATTTCCAGCCATGTCTAATTTTTTTGTTTTTCCAATTTGTTAAAGAAAAAAACTGTGGGAAAAATATCAAAGGAGAATTCTTTCAAACTCCTGCCAAAAAGATTGCTGAAAGTTCCCTCCATACTTTCCACCTGGCTTCCAACAAAAAGAAATTCCTTAATTTTGACTTCTAATACTTTTTGGTTTTCAGGGTTGGAAACAAACAAAAAACATTACAACTATAGAAACTTTTGTTGAATTTGTCTAATTTCTTTTTGTGTGCATTTTCTCTTCTAAACTTGTTGCTAATACTGGGGTTCTTTTGTGGCTTTTCTTAATTTTAACCTTGATTGCTTTTCTATTTGCAAATCTGGTATACACTAGCCTTATTTTTGCCATAAGATGCTTCCAATCTTCCCAGTTTGGCTTTCCTTGAAGTGAATTCAATTTTCCTGCATTGCAAATCCATATTACCAATATAAATGAAGGCCTTGTTCTTAATTATTATTTTAGAGGTTTTATCTAGGCCCTATTTTCTTAATTCCTATTATAGGTTTTTAAGCTAGGGCTATTTCCTAATTCTATTAAGGGGCTGACCTTAAGGCTACTTTCCATTTTCTGTTCCAACATTCCCAATATTCAGGCTTGTTACCAGAACTACTTCTCAGCTAACCCAGTGTTAAAGTACAATCGATTCACTGGTTAACAACCTACATAAGAAATAATGAAACACTAGAAAAAATGAATATTTTACTAGAGACTTAACCCTATAATACATATGCGTGTGTGCATTTACATCGAGATTCACGCTGTAACCTTGAACAAAAAATAAAACAAGAACATGTGCATTTTGATAAAAACGCCATTGCAGAAAATTCTTTTCTACTGACAAAGTAGCTCAAAACAAAATCATAAATAGTAATTTTTTCCCATAGAACAAACAAATATAGCTGCGTTTTTCAAGAAAGCCCCGACGCAAGCCCGTTTTTGGAAAAATCGACTCAGAAAACGCTTCGAATTAAAAAAAAATTCAACATTAACCAATCAGAAAGAACAGGAATTTGAGTGACCCGAAAACGGCCGAATGCGCCCGTCCGGATCAGCTGAACAATTGTAAACAAGTTCCCAGAGTTTCTATCCTTCGGTCCCAACTTTTTTGGGTTTTTACTTTAAAAAATGTTTAATATTTTATAAATTGGGAATTTCTCAGGCAAGAGATAGAAAAGGAGGGGAAGAAGAAAGTGTGTCATTTTGTAAAGAATAATACTTTGACTTTTAATTGGTAATCCCCCAACTCTTTCTTAAGAATTAAAATCAGCCCTCTCCCTCTCCTCTCTCCTCTCTCTCTCTAATATATAATATATGATATAATATATATATATATTATATATATAATATAAGTATATAATATATTATATAATATATAATATATATAATATAATATATATATATAAATATTATATATATTATATATATATATAATTATATATATATAATAATATATATTATATACCTCTCTTCTTCCTTTTCATTATTAATCGTCCTACTTCTCAAGTGACCACAATCTTGTTTGCTATTGGTCAATCGATCGCGCCATTTTTTCGCCTGCGAAACAAGCATGCCTGGATAACCCCGCTCCTCTATTTATCGTCCCACAAAATAACCTGTTATTTTCTCCGTAAAAATTGCAACTATCTTCCTGGTTCTTTTGACCACTCTTTCTGCCATTTTATTACAAATGTTTTAAATTGCCTCCATCCAATCTTCCAGTGGTAATCCCTTGCCGCTCGAATGCTACAAAAGAATTGATTTGACACACTAAAAACAGTTTTTGGTATTTCAACCTTCTTTCATCTTTTATTACGCCCAAACTCATAGTGTGACCCTCGTAGTGAAAACAGGAGTGGGGCCCTGTCGCTCCATCCCCAGCAATCAAATAAGCTACCAGCAATCTCTCTCATCTCAACAGGATCCACAGCATCCGGATCCACATCCTGAAGCAGAAGTTAATTTCCTAAAATTTAAAAACAAAATTTATCCATTGTTGGTAACCGATTTTCAAAGAATTTTAACAGGTCGAATTCCTGCATATCAAATTTTAAAATTACTAAATTTTTTAAAACCATTTTGGCCCATAAAAGCGGCCCACTTATATATTTTTGTTAATATGATATACCTTTTTTGGGAAAATTTACTCCCTTGTTTTTGGTAAATGAATTTTAAGAGACATATTACATTCAAGTTCTCTGTAGTCTTGAAGAAGCTCACTTACAAGTTCAAGTTTCCCAGGAAGTTAACTTACCACATTTTTAATTGATTTATATGCAGAAACCTCATTTTCGTTCAAACTTTAGTCATATATAAGATCATTCATTAATTTTCATATTTGTAATCCAACAAATATAGATTCTTTTATCTTTGTATCAAACATATTAGGGAACATGCCTTTCGGAAACTGGAATTCTGCATCATTATGCATAATGATCCAATCCTGTTCCTATAAGCAGCAACCTCAATTTCAGTCAAACTTTAGTCAACTGTAAGATCATTCATTAGTTTTCATATTTGTAATCCAATAAAAATAGATTCTTTTATCTTAGTATTAATTATATTAGGGAACATGCCTTTCAGAAACAGGAATTCTGCATCATTATGTATAATGATCCATTCCTGTTCCTGTAATAAAACTCTTCACCACTACACACATTGCTCGGTTTCATGAAGATAAATATTTCAGGTGAAACAAGAGTCTGATAGTAATTATTCCTATCTATGCTGTTCCACTCGCATAAGAAACAACAAGTTTTAGTCTAACCAAGTTACAATTCAAATAAGAGCGCTATCACTTTCAGATCTCTACAAACATGCCATGAACAATCCTCATAATGAATAGTGCCAAGTACAAGTTTTATATTCCTGTATGACTCCTTCATGTGAGCAGCAAAAGCTACAGGGATTGGCGAATACTTATTTCCTGAATAAAGTAGAACTGCTTTCAAAATAAGCTTTGAGTAGTCTGTCAAAAGACGTCATTGTTCAAGTTCATGCATATATCCCAAAGATTCCAGTAAAGAGTCTACGCCATTGCAGTAAACTAGTTTCTCATAGTGGGAGAAGAAATGTTCAAATTCAGACTGCCTGTCGTGGAAAACATTTATTTTAATATTCTTGTGTAAAAGATTCTTCCCTGCAATCGTGATGCCAGAATACTGCTTGAAATTTTGATAAGCTTAAATAATGAATGAAATCATTTAATTCCCAAGGATTAATTAAATGAGGCTCAGTATATGTATTTTCTCAAAATAATCTGAGTCTTAAATTTTCCCCCTCTCATCACCTGATATGTTTGAGCAAGGTTCGACATTAGTAAATGTTCATCTTCACCGAAAAAAAAAATCAAAGCTCCATGCTTCTGGTGGTATAATAATTGGAAGCGTTAGACTATGGGATACTGGCCTTATAGCAGAGGGAATATCTGGGTATTTAACCTTACGTCTAGTTTTAGCTGCTGTTAATAATAATTTTGTTATGCAAAAATAACAGTCCGAGGAGTGATCCTTTGGTTTTATACAATTGCAAATGACATCCGACGAGATCCATTCAGTCAACTTGTCAACAGCGTAACACATGAAGCACAGCAGATATGAGGAGCCACGATTTGCCCGTCTAATTTACATCCAAAATACAGGTTATACCACTTTTTAATCAACGGAATTATATTTCTTTTCTGAAACTTTAATGTGATCTCACGCAGAAAGAGTTTGCACGTTGACGCATACGTCAGAGGTACTGTATAACTCATATCTTATATTCTTTGGAGGGTATATGTCATATGTACATACGTATATCTTATATTCCTTTGTGGTATTTTGTAATTTTGTCATGTATGCGAGAGTGTTATGAAGGGGAGAATAATTGTGTTGCTTGTTGAGTGATGGGATAGTTCGACGCCACCGAGTATCTTCAGTTCTCTTTCCCGTCTTCTTAGTCGCGGCATCCATCATCTTTCACGTTTGGAATGAAACGATTGGTGAATGATGTAGGATGACTGTACTTAATAGCGATTTTACAGTGTTATTATAGAATTTGTCTCATAGGATTATTAATTATTTAAACTGCATTGGATTTGCTTGCAGTTTCTCAAGAGATTTGCTGGTCTGTGTTGAAGGTATTCGAAACTAACTTGAACTGAATGCGAAGATAGCAATAGAGCATGCGTTCAGTGGAAGGTTTTTGTGCGTTCTTTCGAGCTTTCTGTTCTGGAACCTTGTTCTTTTGGTGATAGGAGAACCCTTCTTTTTAAGAAACAATGGATTTGCCCGTATATTAATTATTTTTTAATAATTAATATATTTTATGACAAATACATATTATGGCTATTTATTCTATACTAATATTCTCATTTTTATTCAGTATTTCTAGTTTTTTATGAGTAGTAAGGGTAATAGAATGTTGTTTTTAATTTTAAATTATGCAGGTTGGTAGTGTATACGTCGCTCATTTCTTGACGTGGTGAAGGTCTGATGTTGTCTGTGGGACCGTAGAGGAAGAAGTAGTAACAAAAAACTGGTCAACACCATTGGCCAGGTAGGATTTATTTATTTTGGTTATTTGTATTTTTATTTTTTTTATTCTTATGATACATTTTTTAATAATAATTGATTTTTTTACGTAAGATTATTTTGTAATGTTAATTTAATTTTGACTGATTTAAGATGTCAATGCTGCATTTTAATAGTACTTCACTTAATGATTGTTTAATTTGTTATTTTTAATTGCTTAGATGCTTCTACAATCTTTTTTTGTCAGGTTAGGATTTTTGTTTCTTTATTATTATATAACTTTTTATTTTCATTTTTATATATTATATGTCATGTTAGAATTTGTTAATTTTTTTTGCATTCCAGTTTTTTTTCCTTTGGCTGGTCTTGTGTCCGTTTTGGATTTTTTTTGGACCTCGTTTTTTTCCGGAGCTTCAACCTGTTTTTGGTCTCCATCCATATTGTCCTGTTGCTGCTGGTTACCGACGAGTTTGGTACTTGGGTACCAATTTCAACCAACGGTGTGGTACACCTAAAACATAATTGTAGTGGTACTACATACCTGGGTTTTGAGAATTCTGGAAATCAAAATAATTGTAAAATGATATTTGGAAATAAATTAAAAAGACATTGAGAAAAAGTCATAACTTAAAGGGAAAAACTATTTTTGGAAAAAAGGGGAAAAAACAAATTTGAAACGTAAAAGTATTAAAGAAAGAAATAAAGTATTGAAAATTAGAAAAACATTTATTTTGAAAATTTGAAAATTAGAAAAACATTTATTTTGACAAATGGAAAAACATTTGAAAGTTTGAAAAAAAAACTTAAATAAATAAAACTTAAATAAATTGAGTGATAACTAAAATTAGAAAAACATTCAAAAAAAGTTAAACTGTAAAAGGATTGGTACCATAAATAGTGTAGGTACCATAATTCGTGACATTAAAGTGGTATTTCAAAAACAATAAAGTGGTACCATCTTTGACTAATTCAAAATTGACATTTATTTCGCATAAAATTTTTACATTTTATTATTGATTATCATTTATTTTATTTTTTTATAAATATTATATGTTGTAGATGTTGTAGGTATAGGTGTGGTTTGTAATATATGGTATATTGTAATACCTGGTGGTGGAATTAGTAGGTGCGGTAGTATAGTATTATTGGAATAACGTGTGTATTAGTGGTATCGGTGTAGATGGTATCTGTATTGGATTACCGTGTTTTCTTTGTAATTAAGTAGTATTCGGAATACCTTATAAATTTTTTTTGTATCTGTGTATTGTGTATAATTTTATGACAAACATAATTGGTGTGGACCGCTATTTAATAAATTAAGGTGTATGTGTCTTTTTTTTGTATCCCCAATATCCATCCTGGAAGGCAGCCTCACTCCTTCATAATTCAAGTTATTGTAGTTAGTTTTTTTTCAGTAAAATCTGCTACATATTTGTGGCGCCCAACGTGGGGCTGTCTCGAGGGATAGGTGAGGGGCGTAGTATAAGGTGTACGGTAGTAGTAAAGTAGAAAGTAGTAAAGTAGTGTAAAGTAAACATGGCTACTAATGAGGAATTGCGGGCGGAGTTGGAAAGGTATAAGGAAGCTTTAAGGAAGAAAGAGAAAGAGAATGAAGAATGATTGAGAAGGTGAGAGATTTAACAGAGGGAATGAGAGAGATGGAGAAACGAATGGACGAGAGAATGGAAGAGAAAATTGCTGCAAAAATGGAGGAAATGATGAATAAAAGGTTTGCTGATGGGATTGGAGGGAACGGAATGAATGGAACCCAACAAAGGGTTACCTCTACTCCAAATGTAGTAAATGTAAAGAGGAATGGGAAAGTGGAAAAGAAGGACGAGAGAGTGAAGACCAAAGATGATGAGAAAGTGATGTTCCAAGACGATGAGTTAAGTTATGTGAGTGAGGATGAAGGGGATGAAGAGAAGGATGTAAATAAGGTGGTGAATGGGAAAAATGAGAAGAATGGGAAGATTGAGAAAAATGAAAAGAATGGGAAATGAAAAAAGGAAAGAAAGAAGGAAGAAACTTCTAAGAACAGGAGACATGAAAAGAAGAAGAAGTAAGAGTATAAGACTCATTATATTAGTAGTTCGGAAGTAGAGAGGATTGTGTGTGCAGGGATACGGATGGGATCGTTCTGCAGTCTTGAGCGTGAGCGTAGAGTTAAAAGGAGTGTGTTAATTCGGGACATCCCCAAAATTAATAAATTTTAATGTTTCAACGAAAGAGGTTGAAGAGTTCTTTAGGGAATATGAGGGCGTATTGTAGGAGAGGTTTGCGAGAAATTAAGGGCTTTTGGGGAAAGAGTTGGCGCGAATTTTTTAGAGGGGCGAATTTGTTTGGAATTTTATAAGGATGTCAGTGTGGGTGAGCCAAAGTATGAAGTGGTTAAACAGAGAATCATGGACCAGGTTGGGAGAGTGAAAGGGGGAGTGAAGTATAGAAAGGTGAATGATTTTGATAAGGCTAGGCGTGGAAAGAGTGAAAGGATTGATATGTATGCGCACCGATTGGAAACCTTGGCGAGAAAGAAGTTTGGAGATGATGTGGACGGGAATAAGAGATTGTTGAAGAAGTTTTTGGATACAGTTCCGACCTCGGTGACAGAATATGTGAATTTGCGAAGGAAAGAGAAAATGAGATGGGCGGGAGAACGATTGACTTGGGAAGATGTTCTGGAAATTGTAGAAGATAGGGAGTTTGAAGGAGAGCGAGAGGAGAATGAACGACGAGAAGTGTATAGTGGTAGGGGAATGAATGCGAGTGAGAGGGTGTCACAACCACCCCAGTATAAATCATATAGGGACGCACTGAAGGCTAACCCCTATGAAGTAATGGTGAAGTTTTTTGAAGATTTTATCGGTGGTTTTGGAGACGAGGAAAGCAGTGTGAATGTAGGAGGTGTGCGTAATTTTTGCTGGTCGTCAAAGTTGGTGGAAAATGCTGAATGTGAGAGGAATGATGGTATAACCAAGGATAAGGTATAATCAGCGGTCAAGGGATTAGAGGTCGTGGAAACCAAGAAAATGTGAGTGCGAATAGGGATGTGAAGTGCTTTCGTTGTGGGAAGATGGGCCATATGATATCAGAATGTAGATGGGCAACTGGTGCTTGTTTTAGCTGTGGGCAAGTGGGTCATTTGGCCATGAACTGTACGGACCCGCAAAGGGCTGGGTGTAGGAGATGCGGAGGTGTGGATCATTGGGTGCGTGATTGTCCTCAGGGTGTAAGAGCGAGGCAACCGGTATGTGGGAACTGTGGTGTCGAGGGGCATTTTTCTAGGATGTGCGGGTCCCCTAGAAATACTTGTACGACATGTGGGAAGATAGGGCATGTGGCTGGAATGTGTTGGAGTGTGAGGCAACCAGGAGGGACAGGTCAGATTAATCCTGGTGTGCTAGGTCTTGGTACTGGTGTTAGTGGTCCGGTTCAACCGGTTAGTGGTCAGGCTGTTGGTATGACTAGGAATGTAAATGTGAGTGAGGTAGGGGTGAACACTGTACAAAATCAGGTAAGAATTAACAATTCGGGAAACGGGTTGCCTTGAGGGTTGCAACTGGTGAGCCCTCAGGTGAGATTAGGTTGTCACAGATAGGGGATGTAAGTGTCGATGTGTTTTCAGTTGGTCCTGTGAATGAATGTATGAGTATTAAGGTTTATTGTGGAGGTATTGAGGTTCGTGCTTTGATTGATACTGGGTGTATGGTTAGTGTTGTGTATAAAGGAGCATATGATAGGATGAATATAAGGGAAGATCAGAAAGAAGTCGGTAGGGGTCATATTAAAGGAATTTAGTATGTGTGGTACCGTGGAAGTTAAATTTAGAGAGACGTTACAGAATAGAGGGAATAGGCATGGAGGCAAGTGAGTTTTATTGTGATTGATAGTAGAAACGGAAGAAGTATGATGGTTATTGGGGTATAAAGTTTTTTGAGTTCAAAATGGGGATAGTTATTTCATCCTTGCATCGAAGGATGATAGAGAAGGAAGGTGAATAAGGAGGAACATGTCAATGTATGTGAATGATTTTAGGGAAGTAGATGTGAAACTGTTAAAGGTGCTAGAAGTATTTGCTTTAGAGGATATGTCCTTGAAGACGGATGAAGTAGTAAGTGTGAAAGTAGGTTGGAATGCTAATGTAGGTATGGATGTCGACCAGAATAGCATGTTTCTGGTTGATGGTTATGATGCTAGGTATAGGGTGAAAAGGGTTGCGCATGTATTCGACGGTATAATAGATTTTAATAATCATAAGGTGTGTATGCAGAAGGTGCCTGAAGTTAAAAAGAAGAGAGTGAGAGGTATAAGAGTTGATGATGTAGTTGGTAGTTTGTATTCTGTTTTAATTATAGAGAATTCTAGAGAGAATGAATGCTGTGTGTTTGCTGGTGATATTAAGAAGGATTGGGTATATGATGATATGGTCGACAAAGTGCGGTTGCCTGAGGGTTTGAATGAAGTGAGAAGACAAAAGGTTTTACGAATGTTATGGGAAAGGAGGAAAGCGCTGAGCCAGGGCGATGAAGATTTTGGAAATGCAAAATTGCCGGCGTTCCGCATTGTGTTAGCGGAGGACACCCCCATATATCAACGACCTCGACACTTTCCTCCCCCCGTTGCGAATGAGATTGAAGAGCAGTGTGAAGAGTTAGAGCGAATAGGTGTATTAGAAGAGAGTGAGAGTCCTTGTAATAGTCCGATTGTGCCTGTGCGAAAACCTGTGGACGTTTGAGCGTTGCTGTATTGATTATCGAAGGTGAATGAAAACGCTTGTTGAAAAGATAGGTTCTATGTGTTGTTAGTTTCAGAATGGCGTGTATAGTATGTATGGGATGAAAAGTTTTTACGAAAATGGATCTGGTGCGTGGGTATTATCAGATGCCAGTGGAAGAGGATAGTAGGTGTGTGACTGCCTTTTCGACTGCAAAGCGGCATTATCAGTTTAGGAATTTGAGCTTTGGGTTAGCCAATGCTCCAGCGGCGTTTCAGAGGGCGATGAATGTGGTCATGAATGATTTTCCCAGTAAGAATGTGATGGTGTTCATAGATGACATACTAGTGATGAATGAATCTTTCTCTGAGCATTTGAAGTTAGTGCAATGATGTGTTGAAAAATTAGAGGAGATTAGGGATAAAAAAGTGAAAATCAGAAAAGTGTGAGTGCCCGTTTGCCGGATGAGGTGAATCTTGGACACAGTGTGTGCGACTGGTTTAAAGAAGGCTGAAAAGGTTTATGAGAAAGTTCGGCAGTTTCCAAAGCCGAGATGTTAGAGAGTTGAGAGGATTTTAGGTTGTAGAATTTGGGAAGGAAGTTTATGAAAGATTGTTCGGGTGTGATGAAACCTTTGAATGGCTGGAAAAAGAAGAGTACGATTGTGAAGTGGAATGATAAAATGAATGAAGCGTTTGAAAAGTTGAAAGCGGAAGTCGCAAAGGATGTAGAAGCTGCTTATCCAGCATTATAGTTGAGAATGCGAAAACCTTTTGGAAGTTTATAACGGATGCAATGTCGGGTATGTGTATGGGGGTTGTTTAATGGCAAGACAGGTGATTGATGGCGATTGAAGAAAACGAGTGCGCGATTGCGTATGTTTTCGAAAAGCGTTTAGTATGACAGAGCGAAAGCTTATTCTACGATTGAAGGAGAGTGGCGCTTTGAGGTTTTGTTTGAGAATCGTTAGCGTACCGTTCTTTGTATGGAATTTAAGTTCATTGTGCGAACGGATCCACCAACCCTTTCGGTTGTATTTGCAGAGGAATGAGGATATGATAGTCCGGCTTGCCAAGGACTTTGGATAGTTGAGTTGATTTGACTATTGGTTGAGTATGTTGCCAGAGTGAAAGAATGAAGATTGCTATTTGATGTCGAGAATGCCTGGGAGTGGAGTATGAGTGAAAAAAAGGTAGTGATAGACCCGGAATATTTGCCTAAGGGATTGATGAAGGGAAAAGAAAGGGTGGAGGTGATTCTATGTTTGAAAGTGTGTTGTACGGGTTACAGGACTTAGCCAGGGATGGGTTGGTTTTGAAAGTGCCTGAGAGTATAGAAGAATTGCGGAGGGAAGTTATGGCTGAGGTGTGTAAGAAACCTGAGCAGATAGGAATTAGGAAGGTGAAATATTTTATGAAGGAATTAAAGGCTATGTGTAATGTAGGTGTGCTTCCGGTGCAAGAGGTATTGATTGTTGTGAGTAAGTTGTTTAGGATAGTTGTATGTGTGCATTATGGTGGAGAGAAGAGACCGGTTTTGTATAGGAGTGAGGGTGTAAATGGTGGTGCAAAAGTGGGTGAGCTTCATTTACAGTGTTTAAGTGAGCCACATTACAATTGGGTAATGAGAAAAAGAGTTATGATAGGAAGTATGTGTTGGAATCGGAATCGGAGTTGAGGAGTGCTGGGAAGAGGGGTGATGAGAATGTGAAAATGATTTGTCCAGGGAAATCGAAGAGGTGGTGTATATGCGAGCATGGGATAATTTGGAAGAATGGAGGTGAAAAAGTGCAGGTGAATGGAGAGTATTTTGTGGACTGATTGAATACTGTGGGCTCAAGATTTCTTTAGTGAAATGCATCTGTGGTTACGCGGAAATTGAGCAAGTAAAGCGTGGCAGCATAGAGAGGAAGAGTACAAATGTGAAGATTAAAGGGATTGGGTCAGGTGATTTTGTTGCTTTTGAAGAGGTTTTGTTAAAGGTAGAAATAGGAACGCTAGGGGAAGTGGAACATAGGTTTGTTGTGCTGGACGAGGAGCGAATGCCGTATTGTTTTTTGTTTGGGATTGACTTTTTGAGGGTGAATAGGTTGTCCGTAGATGTAGGGAATGAAAGGTTGCTGAAGGGAAGTCGTGAGATTGTTAGAATGCAGAAGGAGGATGTGTGTGTTGTTGATTTCGTTGGTATGGTGAGAGTTGGTGTGGGGGATGAAGAACTGTTAAGCATGAAAGATATCGAGGTAATGCAAGAGGAATGTCCTATGGTCTGTGAGTTGAGAAAATGTATTTTGTTGGGTAAAGAAGTGTGCAGGTGGGACCAGTTGATAGAAGATTTTAGGGTATTTGCGAAAAGGTTTGTTGTGTTTGCTAATGTGGTTTATTATATTAGGAAAGTAAGGGAGGATGATTTGTATGTACCTGTGTTTTCTGTGATTGGAACGGTAGGGATGGCGTTAGTGATTAGTGATCCACCGTAGGTATGGCCACATGGGGAAGTTTAATTGTGGAATGTATGAAAAGAGGAGAGTTTTTTAATCCTTGCGTTTAAGGAAAATATGTGAATGATGTCGCTACTTACTTGTGAGCGGAATGTCAGAAGGAAGTATCATAGAATGTATGTGACAACCCCCGTGTTACGAATGGATGTGAATGAACCTTTTGAGTTAGTAGTTGATTGATTGTGTTTCGTTGCCAGTGACTGCAAGTGGTATTGTAGAATGGTGGTGGTGATGGTGGATCACAAAAGTAAATTTACGTATGCTGTGCCAGTGAAGAATAAGACTAGTGCGAATGTGGCTAGGGTGGTAAGAAGTTTTGTGCCGATGTGTTTATGTAAACCGAAGCGAATGTTGGAGTGATAATGGGGACCGGAGTTTGCCAGGGCAGGCGTCTTTGAGCAAATTCTGTTGAGTAGCATTGGGCCACTGAACATGTGAGAGAGAAACGACGCCCACCGTATATGCCGACCAGCTTCGCCACATGGCAACGTTAGCAGAGAGGACGATATCGAATCATCGAGTGAAATGTTACACGAACTGATCCGAGTGCAAAAGCCGAGGAAAATGATTGGATTTAGGTTAGGAAGAGTGTCTGTGGGCTTATCCAATCATGGACTGTGCCATCTTAGAGCAACTGCGATGTCTCTTGTATGTATTCGTGATTGAATTTCGACGAAGGTTTGTGAAACCCAGGCTTGGGTTACCTGAAGGTGATAAGGACGTTTGGAGAAAAGGGTAGTTTAAAGTTTACCAGTTTTAAGGTAGGGGATAAGGTTTGAAGGACAGTGATGAGAAAGGTCGGTTGCAAGTGGAGTAAATGTAGAGAAAAGTTTGAACGGGCCGCATATTGTAAAAAGCGTATGTCGAATGGTGTTATTTATTCTGTTGGAGGGTCGGGAACGATTGGTGGTATGAAGGAGTTTCGGGCCCATCAGGTACAGTTGAGGCCGTGGAGGGAACCCTGGTTATCTTAGGATTCACCCTGTATATAAGTTTCTGGTGAATGAGGACGATTTGAATGAGAATGGGGATATAGTGGATGATTTATGGTTAAAGGGAAAAGAGTTAGTGTTGGTGGAAGAGATACCGAAGAAAAAGCGTGAAAGTGGATTGTCGGGTAATGTGAATAGGTTAAAGGTGTTATTTAACGATGATAATGAGAATGATGAGTATTTTTCAGGTTTTTGGTGGGATAATGGGAATAACGAGCAGAGTTTGAGAAAAAGTACTTACACTGTATGCAAGTTTCCTTTGGATGAAAATGAGAGTGTGTTGGCAGGATTAAGAAATATTAGAGATAGGAGTGTGCATATGAAGTGGTATGATATTGAGTAAATTTTGTGTGCGAAATTGGAAAAAAGAAAAAGGAAAAGTAGAAAAAATTATAAAGGCGAATGCTAGGATGAGAGAATCGAGAAAGAGATTGCAGAAATGTCAGAAATGTCTGAGCTATTACCTAGGAAGGAAGTGTGAATGAAGAGGAGAGCACCGATGCAAAGAGCGAGGTGGAATAAACCCACGGGACAAGTGGAAGCGAATATGAGGAACCGTTTACTTAGGAGTAGAGGTGCTGTAAAAGAGTATGATTGGGTGATGACAACGGCGGAGTTGATGGATATGAATGTTGGGATTAAAATATGATACAAACTTAGGTGGAGGGATGTAGTGAGCTGCCCTTAGTGGTTTTGTATCATCTATAAATGCAAATTATATTTATATCTTATATCTTTGGGGGTATATTCATATGTACATAACGTAATATCTTATATTCTTTGGGCGAGGCACAGGGTATTTTTTAATTTGTCATGTATGAGGGTGTTATGAAGGGGAGAATAATTGTGTTTTACTGTGAGTGATGGGTGTTCTGACGCCAACGAGTAGTTCTTCAGTTCAGTTCTCTTTCCCTTGGTCTTCTTAGTTTCGCGGCATCCATCACTCTTTCACGTTGAATGAAACGATTGTGAATGATTGTAGATGACTGTTACTTAATCAATTTTTTCATGTATATAAATTTTGTCTTCCCATAGGAATTATTTAATTATTTTTGATTTGATTTGATTTTTGATTTGATTCTGTTGATGTATGTGTTGTATGGTACCCTCGAAACTGGAACTGTGGATTACTGAATGCTAATGATAGCAATAGAAGATGCTCTAGTGAAGTTTTTGTGGGTTCTTCGCTTTCTGTTCTGGGAACCTGTCTTTGTGTTGCTGGAAATCCTTTTTGTGCGTAAGGGGAACTGATGATTTGTCGTATGATTTTACATTTATTTT
>JABUQX010032502.1:12500-17500 GCA_015478945.1 Trachelipus rathkii
ATATATATATAATTATATATTTATATATATTATATATATAAATATATATATATTAATTTAAAGTTCACACCTCACGGGGCATAGCCCTATTCAAGGAGGGATCTTCTCTAATATCTACCTAGGATCCGAACTAGGATTCGAACCAGCGACCTTGCCATGCGACTCCGTCGCTCTCCGTTTGAAAGCCACGGAGCGGCAAACAATATATATATATATACTATATATATAATATAATATAATATATATCTATATATATATATAATATATATATATATAATATATATATTATATATATACTATATATATATATATATATAATTATATATATATATTATATTATATATATATATATTATATATATATATATTAATATATAGTTACGAAACTTCGAAAATCGCAGATTAGCAAATTTATATGTAAAAGCCTTACCATCATTCCATGCGTTACTTACCTTATAATAAAATCTCTCTCCTCTCTCTCTCTCTCTCTCTCGTCTCTTCGTTCTCTCTCTCCTTCTCTCTCTCTCTCTTCTCTTTCTCTCCTCTCCTCGGCTGCTCTCTCTCTCTTCTGCTCTCTCTCTCAACTAGTCTCAAAATATATATATATATACTATATCTATATATATATATAGTATATATTATTATATATATATAATATATATATATATATATATATATATATATATATATGACATATGGTATAAATATATATAATATATATATATATATATACAGGCCCGTAGCCAGGAATTTTTTTCGGGGGGGGCTGCGACTTTCGCAAGTGGTTACATTTCAAATGAAAGTTTAAATTATATATATATTATTATATATATATATAGTATATATATATATCTATATGATATATATATATATATATATATATTATAATAATATATACTATATATATATATATATAATATACTATATATATATAATGGTAGGAGAAATAACGAGATGTGGGCGAAGGAGAGGAAAAAGCTATTTAAGATGGCGAAGGCGTATAGAAAACCAAAAAGCGTAACTAGAAATATAAAAGATAGAAACGGAGAAATTCTTGTGAGACCGGAAGAAAGAAATGATTGATGGACCGAATACTATGAAAATCTGTTAAATGTGAATCAGAGAAACAAGAGGCTCAGAGAGCTGCAGATCAGCCGAGGGAGGAGGAGGAAGGCGGAGAGATAACAGTGGAGGAATATGAGGAGGCTATAAAAAGATGAAGAAGGGTAAAGCTCCAGGAGAGGATGGAGTGGCTGTGGAGGTTGGTGGTGGAGGGAGGAGAGGAAACTGAGAGGGAAGGAATATCAAGTTTGATGCAATAAGTGTTGGGAGAGCAGGGGAAAGGGTGCCGAAATGGTGGGGCAAAGCAATAATATATACCGATATATAAAGGTAAAAGGAGATGCAGGAAGCTGTATAATTATAGAGGCATTTCACTGATTGGACCATCTGACGAAAATATACGAAAGAATATTGGTGAGGAGGTTGAGAGAGAAGGTAGAGCTGAGACTCGAAGAAGAGCAGTATGGGTATAGAAGAGGAAGAGGAACGACGGACCTCTTATTCACACTGAGAATGGTCTCGGAGAAGATGCTGGAATATGGCAAGAGATTCTTTGTAGCGTTATCGATCTGCAAAAGGCATTTGATTCTGAGGAGAAAGCTCTGGAGAGCTATGGAGAGGAATTATGGTGTGAAGGGTAGATTAAATAAGGCAATAGAAAGTATTTATGAGAAATGCAGTTGTAATGTTAGAACTGAGTGCGAGAACGATAGATGGTTTGATATGAAAACAGGAGTGAAGCAGGGGAGTGTTTTAGTCGCACTGCTGTTTATATTATATTTAGACGTGGTGATAAGGAAAGTGAAAGAGAGACTGGGAGAATTTGAAGGGGACATAATGGCATATGCGGACGATCTGGCACGTTGGAGCTATAGAGAGGAGACGATTCGAGAGGTGGTAGAGTTGTTTGCGGCAGGAAGTTGAAGGAAGCAGGGATGAAGATGAACGTACAGAAGACAGAGATATTAACAGTAACCTTAGGAAATGAGGAGGTGATGAGGATGATGGTGAGAGAGAATGAGGTGAAGGCGGTAAATACCTGCAATTCATCTCGCGGATATGTTTTAGCATAAAAAAAAAAAAAAAAGAAGGGGAGGAAGTGGAGGAGAGATTACGCGAAGAATGGAAAAGTATGGATTAGTTATGAAAGCTGTATACCCCATGATGAAAGATAGAAACGTTGTACGGAGCGGAAACATGGACAACAACGAGAAGAGAGGAGAGTAGAATACAAGCGGCGGTGATGAGGGTTTTAAGAACTATGATTGGAAAGAGTAGGAGAGACAGAATAAGGAATGAAGTAATTAGAGAAGATATAGGGGTGAAGAAGATGATACTGAAGATGGATGTGGGGAGATTGAGATGGTGGGGGGACATCTGGAAAGGATGGAGCAGGAGAGAATGCCGAAAAGAAGATGGAATGGACACCAGAGGGCAGAAGGCCAAGGGGAAGACCGAAGAAGAGATGGGCGGAGTTGGTGGAGGACTCTCTGGAAAGATGTCAGCTACCAAAAATGAGAGTGCTGAAGAGAAGAGGAATAGTGCAGGAGAGGGATGTCTGGAGAAAGATGCTTGCGCGGCTGACAGGATGAAGAATCCTTCCTGGGAGAAGGAAAAAAATAAAATATATATATAGTATATATATATTATATATATATATATAATTATATATATATATATATTATATATATATATATATATATATATATACTAATAATATATATATGATAATATAAATTTATATATATATCATAGAAATAATAATATAATAATTATATAAAAAATTTTTAAAAAAAAATAATATATAAATGATTATTATATATATATAATATAGTATAATATAATATATATTATACTAATATATAGGTAATATATATATAATTAGTATATATATATTCTAATATATATTAATAGAAAATAATAATATAATAATATTATAAATAAAGATTTATATATATCTTATATATATATAGATATATATTTATATATATATATAATATATATATATATATTATAATATAGTATATATATATTATATATATATGTATATATATAATATATAATTATTATATATATATATATTATATATGGTATATAATATAAAATTCTCTCACTAAGAACTTACCATCGTTTAATAAGGTCAATTTCAGTTTCCTTGCATTTTTGACTTATGTGATTCAAAATATTTTCAATGTTGACTACTGTGCTGAGAGATCTCGATGAATTGACAGTAAAGCAAGACCTGTAATGCGATCCTTTCCAACACTATTCCGTAAATACGTTTTCAGACGCCTTAATGTCGAAAAGGTTCTTTCTACTGTTGCGGTGGATACAAGCAATACTGCTAAGATATTCAGGAGAGTAGCAATGTTAGGAAACCTCCTCTTGTCACACTTAGCCAACGCACTGATCGAGTTTTGGTTTTTCATTTTCAGCAGGCATTTACGCTGCCAGATACACCACTCTTCTTTTAGTGTATCCTCGTGAGGGTCTGGAAGGTCGTCTTTATAAAAGAGGATGCTTTTTTCAATATGCTTATAAGGTACATTGCACTTTCTGGTAAAATATACTGAAGTGAAATGATATTGGTTTCATTCGAGAGAAATCGATCAGTCAACGAAGAAATCAGATCACCAATAAACGGAATAAAAACTAACTGAGATGCGGTAATATGATTCGCGATCTGATGTAGGCACATTACAACGATGTTTCTGGAACTTCGTAGTTCTTGGAATTGTTATTTCAATACCTAAGCTGTCGCATACATTTTTAGCTTGTGTGAATATGGTTTTAAACTCTGTGTCTGCATTATGTCTATCTTTTTCGAGAAGTTGAATAATGTCTTTCACTAAGTTTATTGCACTGACAAATGTCCAAATGGACACTCTGTAACTGTTTTGTTGACAAGGTGTAGGTTATTCCCAAGAAATTTACTTAAACGTATATTGTTATTAAAATTCTATTACTAATTGCATTTAACAACGGAAGTAGCCTTTTCTGTTGATAATTCACCAGACCATTCTTTATTTCTTACAATGACGCAAGTATTGGCTCAAGAGTCTCTCTTTAAAAAGGAAAACCGCTTCATGCCGTTCACTCCATCTGGTCTCGCAGCATCTTTTTGATCCTCCTTGTTATTTTGGTTACTGAGAAAACTCTTTTATTTATCTCCAGAAGTTTTGTGCTCTTCGGACTCGATCGAAAAAAAAGTGGCATATTTCAGAGATGAATCCTAAGACGTTTCGACATTGCCTAAATTTTAGAATAGTCTGAGACATAGATTTAAACAATGTGCTACAGAATGTGTGTATTGAGCTTTAGGATACTCATTCCGAATAAAAGATTGCACTCCTCGGAATTCGTCTCTCATGGAAGAGGCTCCATCATACCTTGGCCCCTTAAATTTTCGAGTTTTAAACCAAGAAAGCCGCGTCTCTCCAAAATTACATTTGCCATTGCTTTCCCTGAGATATCATAAACCGGAACAAATGATAAAAAATCCTCTCTTAAAGTAAAAAGGAGTATCACCTCCATTACCACCAATCGCGTAACCATACACAAAGTGAAACTGTACTGTTTGGGAAATATCCATTGTTTCATCAGCTAACACTGAAAAAAAAAATTATTTTTATTAACTTCTTCCACTATTTTCCTTTATAAGCTGACTAAATGACTAATATTTCATTCTGTATCATCGGGACTCTTATACATTGAATTTTGGACGATAGAAGTAAGTGGTTGTTCAAAACCTGGTCACCTCCATTTGCTTGAAACCTAAGAAGGCTTCTAAAATTTTCGTCATTTTTCAGCTGGAGTTTGATAATTCAATACGTCCAGAGTCATTTGAGCCCCCCTTAATGCAAGACCTTGCTGGCCACAAAAATATAGATTCAATTATTGGTACAAGTTTTTCTTATTTTTCTTTCACACTTTTCTTTT